>JARBER010237350.1:0-13151 GCA_030265075.1 Balanus glandula | reverse complement strand
ATCAGTTGCTTTGAATTCTGCTGCGTACAACACCGATTAGCAGGCTATTAATGGGGGAGACTGAACACAGAACTTTTTGGGGAGACTGTACAGTGTTCAGGCTGTACTGTACCGCCCGCGGCTGTACCTTCTGTCCCTTCTCACCACGAAAACACGCCCCGCCGGCAGGGTTGGACGCCGCGCGGGAATGATGAATGGTCCCCACGGCCGCTAATGCCGCGCCGTTCATTAAACAGAGATGGAGTTAATGGTGGTGGACGGCCGACTGGTGACCTGTGCGTGACCCGTGACCGCGGCTGACCCGACCTCGGGCTCACCTGTGACCTCGGTCTGACCTCGTGACCCGGACTGGACAGTGGTCAGCGCGGCGGCGGACCGGAAAACTTGGGCGGACCGGGGGACTTGGGCGGACCGGGGGAACTGGAGTCGCTACGTGTCTGCCTATGGTCTGACTCAGTGGTACAGGGTGGCGTACGGAGGAAATTTTGATGTAAAAAACTGATTAAGACATGACTATTGACTACGAAGCTTCTAAATTCAAACTGTGGGAGATAATACATGAAGGCTTCCGAAGACGTGAGTTCAGGGCTCAGGTCGCAACGCTTTCGTTTATAGATCGCTGTGCTATTTCTCACAACGTGAGTTCAGCAGTCTTGTGGTGGCTGTGGATGAAGTTTCTTTTGTTTTCCCTCTCGGAACGCCATGCCGGGCCGACCGGGCGCACAGGAGAGCCACGGTGGGTGGTGCTCTTCTGATGGCCGGCCGGTACCGACCAGGCCCGGGTTGTAGGACTGACCGGTACAGTTTACAGACCAGGCCCGGGCTGTAGGACTGACGGGCACATACCTGGCCTAAATGAGTGCATTACTGTGACGGCTCTGTGGAGCTGCTGTCCTGCTTAGTGTGCAGTGTATTGGCGACTGTGCGATTCAAATGACGCGGTTTTGTCAACATTCATATACGTGGTGCGGCTGCTTGATTTGGTGCAGATGCTGACACATCTTTGATAAGTGGTTGTAGCATGATCATGGTCAAGGCTTTTGTACATCCTGGCTTGCGAGTAACTTGAATGAGAGCAATATTGGTATCATAACTCACTGCCTTTTAGGGATAGAGATATGTCTGATTGTCAATTAGGCTTTCATTGAAATGATAGATGATGCTATACATTCGTTTTTACTATGCAGCCTATCCGGACCTGAACTGGTCTCTCCGTGCATACCGAATCCATTTGCCGTGTCGGCTTTTGCCGGTGTGCCGGTCCATCAGAGTGACAAATGATGTATGCTCTGATCGAAATATCCGATCCCTGATTTGATTTGTTTTGAGAGATGGCCAGGCATTCTGGCATTCTATTTGAATTTCCGATGACGTTCGCTCAATAATTGTTAACGTTAGCAAGCTTTACAAGCTGCCTTCGTTTTATTCTTATTGATCACAGTTAATAAGTTATTACTATGATATTAGTACCATGTGATTCATAACACAATGTCTAAAACGATATTTAATTTAATAGAAGCCAGTGCAGCTACTCGTGATATATTTTCTGTTCCTAAAAGCACATCTCAAAGTATTTCTTATGTCACAGTTTGAGACAAATCAGGTCACTGAGAGTTATGTAACTGGCAATTAACCGAAGATACCGGTCCAGGCAGATGGATCAATCTGCCGGCCCAGGCGCGAAACGCATGTTAAGCATGTTCTGCACAAAATCGTGCAGTGGTGAAACCACATGAGACAACTGCCTGATTTTTGTACAAATAATACTTCATGAAAAGTCCTACCCGTGTACTATTTTCTAATTAAATTCACTGCATTTAAAAAAGTATCTGTTTTTTTCAACATTTTTTTATGAATCACTATATGGGATTAATAAAGAAGCGTCTGAAAAGCATCTGTACTAAAACACAAGCACGTGCTTGTGATTGAATTTGTCTTGCTCAAAGTATATATTAAAACATTTGGTATGCCAGTTTTTGGAACAAATCGGATTACAAAGCGCCATGCAGTTGCTTATAAACCACAGGTACCGGTCCAGGCAGATTTGTCAATCTTCAGGCTCAGGCGCGGAACGCATGTTAAACGTGTTTTGCACAAAACCGTGTAGCAACGAAACTGCGTATCACAACTGCCCGTTTTTTCTTAACCACTACAATTTCATGAAACGTCCTACCCGTGTACCGATTTGCAGTGGAATTCATTAAACTTTCTTGAAACTATAGCTGTTTATTTTCCGACACTTTTTAAAGATCACCCTGTACTATTTTCAGGGGAGGACGGGGTCACACCGACCCTCTGAGCTATTTTGTGTTTCAAGAGTAATTAAAAGGATTTTGAAGTAAATTGTTATTTGTAACACGAAATCATCTCAGATCAGTTAAAAGCCTACTCAGTCGCAGAAGCGGCCCCTCTTTGCAGTGCGTAAGCCGAAATAGAATTGCTAAATTCGTTTGAATTGTATAATTTCGATTCGCATTTTTATTTCCATTATGTCAGTATTTGATGCTTCGCATGCGGCGACAAAGATCCATGTTCGATTATGTTTTACTTGATATAATGCTCTTGTTTCTGTTGAAATCTGTGACTGTATCGGTGTTGCGTTACTAGCTCTGAATAAGTCTGAGAACTGGAACTCCTTTCACTCCAAGAAACTATGTCGCCATAGATATGCGGCATGTTCCATCATAATAAGCCACATGTTTGCTGACTGCGTATTTCGATTTAACCAAATGCATGCAAGAATGTCTAAATGTCAACTGCTCCTCCAATGGCTGTTCCGCCCCATCACAACAAAGGTTTAAGGTAATCGATGTTACTGTTACTCCGCACTCATTTCACTACACGTAACCTGACGTGACTTGCCTGACACGATCTATGGACGGGTTATTGGGATTGATAGTGGATGGCTGGGGCTGGATTTATCTATCATGACCCGCTGCCATTGGTACCGGGGTTCAAACCGGGTTCAGTTCTGTACCGAGTGCAATGTCTCGTACGTTCACCCGAACGCTGAGTTTCCGTCACAAACACTCTTGCCGGATGCTGGGACCAGGCTCCTTCGCTAGTTCTGCCGCTTGCTCCACGATCCACATTACGGGCTCCGCTGTGGACAGCTGCCCCCCCCCCCCCCCCGGCAGTGGAAGACGTGTGTGGGGGGGGGGGGGAGAGGCAGGAGCAATGGTAGAGGAGGTGCTTCCGCCGACGCCGACTCAGTCGAGCCGCCTTTGTATGATGGGGGCTCCTGTTTTAGGTTATGCACGTGGTTACGGGCGCGGTCGTTGTGGACGTATTGTGCTGAAAGCGTGTATCCCTAACACGGACCTTGTGCGGGTTAAGCGTGTTAATGCCGGGCAGAGCCGGTTCAGACCCGCCCGAGTGAACTGGTTTACATTTGGATACGTCCGTTCCGCGAAGCGAGATGTTGCGCAAGATTATGACATCTCGCGACTAGTTGGCAGGTCGTCTTTGTGGAAATTTCAGGCAAATCGAGCACAGTCCTGAGTCCTGACTATCTATGGATATATCTGACTTTCTGTTGCGAGGCGAGCTTAGCTGCACTCTGCAGTTCTGAGATTTCTCAACCGGATTACAGCTGTAAAGTTGGTCAGTGTATATCAAGCGAGTTTTTCTATTGTCCAATATCCACTGGTTTTGCCCTATGATCCAGGAATAGCATGCTGTTGCTAACGGCGGTGATATCTGGACAAATCCGATTCGCTTGTCCAGGATTATTTTTAAAGCTGCTTGACGTTCCATCCCATGCGGATATTTGCTTGCTGCATTTTAATTGGTTCCCGGCGCGGTCCCGGAATTTTGAGCGACGTTTTCAGTTGAGCTTTAATCGCGCGTCCATAGAGACACATGCAGTTTGTGGACACACTCAGACACACGCAGTCTGTATTCCTGGCGTTGGGGTGCTTGGGTAGCCGGTATTATACGGATAAAACAGTTTACTCTCCCGGTGAGTTTTTACTCTCATGACTGTTTTTTTTGTGACTCTTATCGATAAGAGCATTACAACTCTTCGATCCATAGTAAGCACGTAAGGCGGAGTCACAAAAGCACCATGTACTTACCATACATTGAAGCTTTGGAACAACATCAGTAGTTTAAAACTGCAAAAAAGCAGGGTAGTTGTCCCACAAACTCCAATGCTAAGAGTGCACTTACTCCGATATAGGTACTGTATTATAGACGTGGGAACCCCAGTTATGAGAGTAACTGTTAGACTTGGTAGGTATCCGTTTCAGTGTTATTGAACTGTAGGTACAGCAGACTGCCCATCAGCTGCCAATGAGAGCTCATAAACGCTCAGGGACGTAGCCAGGATGTCGTTCAGGAAGGGCTGCACCCGAAAGGGGGCTTATGTTAGCTAGAGGGGGACCCGAAAGGGGTGGTCATTTTTATTTAATGGGTTATGTCCGTGGCGGATTTGATTTCGCTCCGTTTTGTCTGCAAAAAAAAAATGTTAAGCCCGGATTTCGCCACATTTTGAATCATCTGATAGCGTCCTATCTGGGTGGTCAGAGAGGCTCCTCCCTCCTGTCCTGGGGCGGTCAGACTGGAGTGGATCTGTCTTGTCCTGGGGCAGACAGTGGGGACCTGTCCTCTCCTGCCCTGGGCCGGTCAGATGGGACTCTCTGGGGCGGGTGGGTCGGCGCCGGAGACCGGCGGTTACGGCCGTGACCTTCTGGCGGTGGCGCTTCACACCTGCAGCTGCTCGGAGCACGGGCCCGCCTCGGGGCATGACCTTGGCCACCTGCTCCTCCCCCACCCCTCCCACCCCGCCACCCGGCACGGGAACGTCCTCATGACAAGGCGCGTCTGCGTGGTGCCGGAGCAGCCCAGAGGACGCCCACCAGACCGCTGGCCACTGCGGACCATTTCACATCATCACTGGACGATGATGTGAAATGGCGAGTCATGAACGATGAAGCACGACGCGCCCTGAGCCTGACCCGGTCAGGTCTGCCGTGTGGCTCTGTCTGGCGCGAGGACCAGAGTCCACACTCCACACACCGGGTGTCACCATTGTCCACTGCTGAGCCGCCGCCTCCGGGCGTCGCCAGCTGGCCGGCGCGTGCCCTGATGAAGGTCCCGACAGGGGCGCGTCCAGAGAGAGTTGATTAGAGGATGGGCTACGATCCCAGTGATATTATGTATGCACGGAGTGAGTTTGAACAGGTTGCATTCGGTGGAACGAGCTCAGCGAAAATTTATAGTTATTGGTTATGGTTATAGTTATTGGTCTATTGTAATCCTGCATAGATATTACGTCCTAGCTGCGCCCCTGGTTAGACCTGTCAGTGGTTTGATTACAGGAAGTGTAGGTACGATCAGGATAGCGGTGGTCATGGAGGGTCTGCTAGTGGTGGACCAGTGAACGCAGCATAGTGATGAAATTCCGCGCCGGTCCATTGTGGGCAGCTGCTGCGGCGGCGCAGGAATGTGATGTCGGCCCCAACTTTCTCTGTCAAACTTGTGATGGGCGGGGTTTGTGTTTGACACGAGCGTTGTCAATACATGATTAGAATGTCAGCCTGTTTGGTGGAGAGTCACGACTTTCATGCCGGTTCTGTCTATGTCACTTACTTCGCGTTATGGCTGAGGGCATATGCCGACAAGTGTCGTATAGATAGACAGCTTATGTTCCTGCAGAAGTGCTAGGTTCTCACCGTCGGTGACCTTTTCATGTGAGCATGCGTTCCCAGGTAACATACAAACTTGCAAAATTGTAAATGCGTCTGAATTACTACCTACCATTTAAATTCCCACATCTTCTTTTTGATGACTCTATTTTATTAGCGTGAATGGCCATGCACAGTGGAAATGAAGTACCTTCGACATTCCCAGTAGCGCTGTATAAAGTAGCATTCTCCCACATAACATACATATTAAACACCATAGTTTGTGGGTGATTCAGCTTTGCTAGCTACGCCGTGTCGTCTTCAAAGTTTTTGTTGCGCACGTGAGCGGTATTTTATCGTGTTGCTCAGCCAGCGGTTCTCAGTTGCTTTTTAGTCTTTCTGAAGCCTGACCTGCATTTTTCTGGCGATTACATTGATACTTGGATGAGCAACAACAATGGAAATTACCGGACTGGATCTGGTTCTGCCCTACTTTCAGCTCTCGAATGGGAGTGCAAACATCGGTGGGTAGTGGGTACCGTGCGCGGACCGAACGCGGTCACAGGCCGCCGTATCGTGTCACACATACCGGTCCGACCCCTGCGCTCCGTAACTGCTGCCTCGCAGGAAGTGGACTGTGCGGCAGCTATATCTGTGTGAACAGTGCTTTATGTCGGTGGGAACTTCTCTGTGATGTGCCGGGGCTGTGTGGGAATGCAGCGGTCGCCGGAAATGTCCACCACATGGGACTGATACCCGAGTGTCTTCTGGCGGACATCAGCCTAGGGCTTGGACCTGAGCGTGCTGAGTGAGTGACAGCTCTCTGGATGAGCCTGAGGCCAGTTTTTTTTTGGTGAATTTCACTTCGTTTGGTGGTGTTTCGGAGCCGAGGAGCTCTTCCTTCCACAGTTCGCCGCCTAATAGGTTGATGTAGGATGCAGCGCTGTGTGTGCGGTCCTCTGTCACAGTGGCCTGTGTACCGGCTCCCTCCAGCCAGGCCACAGGACGGCCGCGACTGGAGAGCCCGGAGGGTCCGAGTACCGCAGAACTGCTTCCGCTAGAAGGGGGAGGGGTCATATCTACAGGATTTTAATATAGATCCTATGGAGTGACGGCGGAATGTGATTTGGGATAGAAGGGCAGAGACAATCTAAACCTATGCAAATTATTCTAGCAATTTGCTGCTATGCAAATACAAAAACGGATGTTTTCCCAAATGTTACGAGGCAGCTGCATTGTTGCCCCGGTCCTTCCGTAGCCTCTGGGCTATGAGAGTGGCAAGGTCAGTTCTACTTGGCATCCCCCCATCCCCACCTCACCCACTCAAAAAGTCGTGGCGATACTCCTAAAACGTGTCATTTACTATCACCATAGTTTGTAATGTAGAACTGACACAGCCAATGCATCACTAATAAAAGACACCATTTAAATACACCATTAAATACATTATTATCACTATCTGAGCGGACCCACCAGACCAGCCCAACAGCTCAGTCAATTCACTAGGTAATCAGCCCAGCCGACCCAACTCCAGACTGCACCGCCAACGGCTGCACAGTGCCGCACCGCGTCCCACTCACCTGCAGTGCAGCCCGGGGAGGGGGGTTCTCACCCGTGGGGGGGGGGGGTTCTAACCCGGTCCACCTTCCTCGCCCGTGCTCGGTATGTGCCCACGGAGTTCCTCGTACGTCCCGGATATGGATTAGCGTGTATTCTCCGGTCGCCGCGCCGTACAAGTGGTGTTCGTCGAACCGGTCGGTTTTTGTTGGCGCCGCGCCCTCGAGATGAGTATGTAACTCGGTATGATGTGGCGTTTTTTGTCGCCGGTGATCAGATCTGGTGCGGCATTGATGGGGGGAGGTTTTTGCCAGCGCGGCGGCGCGGCAGCTGGTCGCTGCTTTTTGTGACGCGCCCGACTCTGGGAACTGGCTCGATTGTCCCTCTCTCTCTGTTTCCCCGGCTCCCTCTGCGATTGTCTCACCTGTCGTCCGGCCAGGGGCGCTCGCTTACCCCGTTCGCCGGTCTATTTCGGGCCGAAACTGATACGGCGCGAGGAGTCCCACGGCGGTGGGGCAGCGCGCGCGGCGCGGGACCGGCCCCTGTCGGCTGTCGATGCCTTCCGACGCCCGCCGCTGCCGACGCGTCGACATCGACGTTGACGTCGTCGGCAGCGGCGGCGGCGGCGGGGAGACAGGCATGACGATCGTACCCAGCGCCTCGGCGCCCCGCTGATGCTCGCAGACCGATTGAACCGTCATTGGATCCGTCGGAATCACCCCGTCACTTGCCGGGACGACTGCGCCTTTCAATCGCTCGCGGAGGGCGACTGCGATATCGAGAGCGGCGCAGCGCCCGCGGCCGACATGTGATCCTCTTTGTGCCGGCACCCCTTTCATTTCCATCTATTTTCGGCGCATAATGTGCGCCTTTATCGCTGTATCATTGTGGCGAGCGAGTCGGAATGTCGTCTGAAAGAGGAGCCATCGCGCTGCTGGCGGCGGTCGCGGTGGGCCGATGGAGGGCAGATGTTTTTTTTTTGTCTGCAGGTATGCGTGTCGGGTGCGGGTTTGCGCTGACGAGGTGTGCTGGAGCTTGCTTTGCGCGTCGTCCAGATCGTCAGGAAGTTGTCATTGCTGGACGCTGCCCGACCTGTGACAGATTTCCAGCCGGGGTTGACCTGGGACTCGATTGTATCCTGCGTTATTGGTGATGCTGGTCAAGCATCCTGATCTCTATCCTGGCCGTGGAATGACTGGTACTTAACTGATTACAAGCTCAACCCCAACAATAAAGCTTTCGAATCTTCCCTGTTTTGTAAATTTTGACGCCATTGACTTTGACAAGGTACTATAGCGAGGATGCTTAAATTATGGACTCGATGGTCAATCGGGTAAATGGTCACTGGTCACTCGTCACCGACTGGCCAGCGAGTGGCCGTGGGTTGGCGGCAGGCACGGCGGTCCTGCAGCCGTACCTGGGCCGTTCCGTCGGCCGTACCTGGGCCGTTCTGTCGGCCGTTCCTGGGCCGTTCTGTCAGCCGGCGTCACGTGCACGGCGTGTGACGGCCCGGTGTGACGCCGGTGCCCACTGCGTGACAGATCCCACTGCGTGGCTGGCCCGTGACAGATCCCAGCCGAGCCCACGGAGCCGCCCGGCAACGCCGAGTCAGTCAGTCCGGCAGCGCTGCGTGGGGGCCGCAGGTGTAGTGTAGTGGGCGCCACGGGTGTCGGGTGCGTTTAGTCACTGCCGATGTTGTCAAGATGATATATTTGTTATAGCTTGTCTTCTATACATGCAAAGATAATTTCTGGAAAATGTATGCTGTTAGCTGCATTGTAGTCAATGCATATGTTACCACTTAAAGACGCCCCAATACAGCCATTGGCGCTTCAAACTTTGGGCATGTTTATTAAACGCCCACACATCTGTGCTAGCTCCCGACCTTTTGGAATTATGTCCGGGGACCTAGTGACCTCTGCTTCTATCCATCGGTGATACCTGCCTACCCTCGGCCAGCCGTGTTACGCCTCTTCCCGACATCCGGCCAGAAAGGTCCATGTCTGTCGTCTCCTGATCTCTGCTATGCAGTCTCCTGATCTCTGCTATCCAGTCTCCTGATCTCTGCTATCCAGTCTCCTGATCTCCGCTATCCAGTGTCCTGATCTTCGCCTTCCAGTCTCCTGACCTCCAGTCTGCATTCTCCTGATCTCCGCTCTTCTGATATCCGGCATCCTGATCCTCCGGTTTCCTGATCTCCGCTCTCCAGTCTTAGCATCTGCGGTCTCTGGTCTCTTAATATCAGATCTCGGATCTCGTTCTCCGTTTGCCCGGTGCGGTCCCGGTGTGTGACTGTCTGTGTGGCCTGGTCGGTCGGACGGCTGGGCGACTCGGGCGGGCGGAGGGCGGGGCAGATTGCCGCTAACGACGCGATAATGGAACCACTGCGCAGAGCGGCCACCGCCGGCCGCAGACAATAATTAATTTGTCCGTCCTGCTCGGCCACGCTGTCCAGCAGAGCGGCCTGCCCAGCAGGGCGGCCCGGACGCCGTGGTGAGATGGTCCTCTGCCGGGGAGAGAGGAGCTCTCTCTGTCCAGCAGGGCGGCCCGGGTGCCGTGGTGAGATGGTCCTCTGCCGGGGAGAGAGGAGCTCTCTCTGTCCAGCAGGGCGGCCCGGGCGCCGTGGTGAGATGGTCCTCTGCCGGGGAGAGAGGAGCTCTCTCTGTCCAGCAGGGCGGCCCGGACGCCGTGGTGAGATGGTCCTCTGCCGGGGAGAGAGGAGCTCTATGCATTCTCATCGTATCCAAATACTATCAGCAATGTATTTTTAAAACTACATTTAAACCCAAAATGCTGCTTAATCAAATAATTAGTTCATTTTAGTTATGGACATCAAGCGTACACTGTACATAGTGTGCTGGTCACCTTGATATGTCTTCTTCGGATTAGTGTTAAATTTCGGGCAACGTCCGAATGGAGTGAGGTGCCGGGCGAAGCGTGTGGCTCAGGTCCAGTGACTGCTTCGTACGCGAATGAGAAAATGGCTGACAGCGGTTCGCTAATTCATTGTGAAAAGATTGTGTGCTGGGCTCGAAACGCTTTGTCGTTGGTAATGATGAGTGTGGATTTATTTTTATTTTTGTAGTCTAGCTCTGATGCAAGGTAAACTAACACCAGAATAAGTCGTGTTTTGCGGATGAAGTACGAATACATGATTGATTGATAGATCCACACATTTGTTGCCTATTTTGATCTCGTGGTTAAATCGGCAGCGGTATCAATAACTTACAAGAACCGAAGAACCAATCAAAAGTACATACATAACCTGAAATCAGTGTGAGTCGATACTCATATTGGTGATGCGATGACTGGTAAGCTGTGGTATCACTTCTTCATCAGCAATCGATCACATATTCAGAAGACATAGACAGCGCTATTCAAACATTGTACTGGCTGGCTGCTGCTGGAATTTAAGGTCCGGCTATAGAGCCTTTTGCACGGGAGTCAACAAGGGGTCTTCACTTGTTACTCGTTGCCGGTTTGAATTCTTTATAATCACATGAAAAAAGACGGTAAAACATGACAATCCATGTATGCTTGATGTTGCTTTCATTCAATGACATTTCGTGAATCGTATTTTACAAGGGTTTCATGCAAGCACGAATCTAAAAGTGTCATTCCAGCTTCTTAAGTTATACCTTATTTTGCTATCACTAACATAGCGGGTCGAAAACACATGCCTACATTGTGTTTTTCGTCGAAATGCTTTCATTGATCTTGTAACAGCACTTATAAAAATGTCAAGTGCCACTTGTTTTGTTTATTATCAAACTTCGTACATTACATCGCGGATACAAATACTCCTGTCAGCACTTCAGACAGCTGTTTGCTTCAAATAACGATGCACAAACACTTCTGAGAATTCGGTTAGTTGTATCGGATACTGAGGTGCATTTTATCATTCAATATTTGTAGAAATAGCGAGGGACGGACAAAATACAGTAATACCTTTGATAGATCACCAGCATCTGAAAGACAAATAAGCTGGGACCAGCCGCCGGTGTGCTGGTGCAGACTCAGTATACGGGCAGAGCGCTGGACGCTGATTCCGCTTCGGTCCTGGGAGCTGGGAAGGATTCCAACTCAGTCCGGCTGTGTCCGAAACTGGGGAGGATACCACCTCAGCCCGGCTCTGTCGGAGGCTGGGTGCTGGGAAGGATTCCGCCTCATCCCGGATCTGTCCGAGAGGGATCAATAAACCTCTAATACATCAATGCGAGCCACGCGCAATCAACTAAAATCATTATCCTTAACATGATAAATGATTGATACATACAAATCAGCCATTATCACAAAGAAAACGCCTTTAAACCCTTACTTTCCGAAGGCCGCCGTTGTCCTCGTCAAATCGCTAAATTTATGCTGCGCCGCAATACAGCACTGCACAGCGGTACAGCGTGCTCTCAAAAACGAAACGGCGTGCTTTCAAAAAAGTTTCATATTAATCAATACAATCTAAAGATCTTATTCATTTTCGCTCAGTGGATGATCAAGAATGAAACGAACGTGATGTAAAACAAATTAAAAAGTAAATCACAATATCGCTTAAACGACAACATTTTAACGGTTACCGATCGTGGAATATGAATACAAAGTACAAAACTCGATGAAATTATGGGAAACCCACACCATTCATAGAGCCAAGGGTGACGAATATGATGAAGTTATTGACATAATGCGTGGATGCACCAATCAATGCATATATCGCGTGAGTCGTGAAGGTCGCTTTCTGTTACCATTTTTTTCAATCGCCGTTTCCACTTTTGGAAGAAGCGTATTCATTTATGGGTACGCTGCTTCAAAAAATTGAATCGTTCCAAAAATGGGTCAAAATTACCATAGTTCACCCGACTGGTATATTGTAAAGTCTGCAGCACCGTCTCCGTGTGGAGATAGGCTCGCTCACCCAGCCTTTGGAGACCGGCGCTGCCTCCCGAGTGACAAGTCAGGGTAACCATGACAAGACAGGGTAACCAGTGACAAGTCGTGGTAACCAGTGACGCGAGGCTGACCGGCTGTGTACTGACCTGATCGGTCAGCACTCTCCTCTGCTATCAGGCAGCGTGCCCTAGGACCGTGTACTACGCTATGTCGTGTAATTTGTAGGCCGCCACTTATCGCCAACATCGGGGGCAAAGTCGAGGAACACCTGAGAGCACTTGAACCGAGTTATAAAGAACTATGTCAACTGTGTCGTAAAGTGGATAGTGGAAACTCAAGTTGGATGTAGTTATGGGTGTAGGTACTTGTTAGATATATTATTTTTATTGACGTATCGACGTCGATACTTTTTTTCGACCGATGCTTTGGCCGATACCAAACAGGCTTGGGCCGCTACCTCGGCTCGGTGCTTTCCCCAAGTCATACTAGCAATCTCGTAAAAAACACTTGCCATGCATCAAGCGTGCTTGAACGAGTACCATTGTGAATCAGAGATTATAAGGACTGCTAGAAATGCATCGGTTTGCATGATGACCGTGCTATTGTTAGCACTATCTTTAAGCTAGGAAAAACCTAATCTTGAAAATCATGTTGGAAATGTTTTTAATCCTTACCATATGACTTTGTATTTTTACAAATCGTCAATGCAGGTACTCCTGCCGATACCAAATTGAGCCGTGACAATAATATATTGATATGTACAAGGCCCTGCCAATATCGATACCGATATCAACAATTTTTTGTATCCACCAATGTACTGACAATGTAAAATGCCAGGTATTGCTATAAGAATGCTGTGATCGTTTCTGAAGAAAGAGAAAGGGGATTAAGGATCACGAATGGAAAAGGTAAACAACTCATATCTGATCGTTCGGTGACGCCGACTTGTTATGTATTATTGTTTTATTGCAAATCGATTTGTATTAAAGGGGGTGGGTCTACTGACATTGTAATGTCAAATATATTTTTCTTACGTAAAGAAGCTACTGCTTGAATTATTGGATACGATAAAATTCACGTCTGAAG
>JARBER010237239.1:0-13156 GCA_030265075.1 Balanus glandula | reverse complement strand
CTCTCTCTCTCTCTCTCTCTCTCTCTCTCTCTCTCTCTCTCTCTCTCTCTCTCTCTCTCTCTCTCTCTTCCCACTCCCACTCCCACTCCCACTCCCACTCCCACTCCCACTCCCACTCCCACTCCCTCTTCCTCTTCCTCTTCCTCTCTCTCTCCCTCTCCCTCTCCCTCTCCCTCCGTCTCACCGGCTGTCCGGGCTCGCCGTCCCGCTGCATCGCGAACGGATCGCGCTGGTCATGCTCCAGGTACTTCTCCAGGTTGAAGAACGTGTCGAAGAATATGTTGCTCATCTGGCACTGTTTGAGGTCGCTGAGCGCGATCTTGCCGGGCGTCTCCGGCTGTACCATGTCCAGCATCTGCGGAGAGGGGGAGCGGCCGCGTCCGGTCAGAACGTGCTGCCGCTGTTGCACAGCGCGGCTCGACAGATGCCAGACCCCGACCCAACAATCCTCTGGGGGGCCTCTACGACGGAACGTTTATTGAACTGGATGTTTTTGCCGTGAAGTTAGTTTACGAAATATGCTTATCAGCATAACAGATCACGTAACACACGTTCGTTAGGGGACCGAAAAAACGAAATTAAAATCAAATAGTGCCAGATGGACGTTGAGATGACACCAAGCGTGTTTTCGTAAACCCGGGTCGTCGGCATAAGCTGTATACAAACTACAGAGCTTATCTTAACATAACTAGCGGGATGTCGACCGGGTCGCACACGTAATCGTCTAAATATAGGAAGCCGCAAAACCTCTTCTTACTTACACCACACAGACTCTGCCAACCGTCACTCGTTAACACCATCCGCCCTCCCCCGGCCCTCCCTCGGCGCACCACACAGCGAACACCAGCAACACTACGGCGTGAGACGGCTTCCCATCGGTTACCAGCGCAACAGCCCCCCTCGATATAGGCCCACTGACCACATGACGACCCTGCCGACCACTCCGACCACTCCGCCCACTGATCCGACTCCAGCTCCCGACATAACACATTCAGTGCTCAGCACCCAATGCTGCGTGTTCGACACAGACTCCCCAGCGCGCGGGACACCCCACCACCTCCGAGCGAGACTCACCCAGCAGAGGCAGTCCTCGAACGGCAGCGCCTCGATGCCGAGCGCCTCCATTCGCTGCAGCTGCTCCTCGTAGAAGTACTCGAGCTCGTACATGGAGAGGTAGCCGTCTCCGTCCAGGTCCATGCATCTGTCAACGCAGGCAGCAGGGCACATAGTCAGTCGTCAGCGCTCGTACGAGTGTCCGTTAGCAAAACACGGCTGAGGCCGGTGATTGGCTGCAGGGTGGCCGCTAGCTGTCAGCCGAGGTCGGAGCTATTTTCAAAGGGCGACAGTATGCACGGCTGCTTTATGTAACGATATATCTTGCAGGCGAACGGTAGAGCTAAGTACAGCTGCGGACCATAACAGATATAGGCTTAACAGGAGACGCAATGCGGGAAAACGATCCTCCGTGTCCAGCGGTGCTTCGTAGAGGCAGTGTGACTGCGAGACTGACCCCCGAATGGAGACCGAAAGAGGGACCGGGACCAGGACCAGGACCAGGACCAGGACTGGGGGCGGGGACCGAGACCGGGACCAGGACCGGAACCGCAACCGAGATACGAGACAGGGACAGGGACCATGATACGGGACAGGGACAGGAATCATGATACGGGACAGGAACCGTGATACGGGACAGGGACAAGAACCGGGACCGGGACAGGGACCGGGGTCGAGAACTGGACCGGGACCGGGGTTCGGCGTGAGAGTAGTGCAGGACGAAATGTCCACGTGGTGTTGAGATACACGGTGCCAGCAGCCGCCCGGGCCAGCTGCTGACCGCCTATCTCCCGGTCACTGCCTCCACTGCCGGCGCTTCCGGCGGTGATCCAGCCTGCCAGCCAGCCAGCCAGCCAGCCTGTCTGTCTCTCTGTCTGTCTGTCTGCCTGCCCGGCTGGCCGGCTGCGTGACCCGGCACCGGTCAGATAAGCCTCTATCCGCCGGGACAGCAGCTCCGCACCAAATCGGCGCTGCTCGCCCGTCCTTGGCGCTCCGCGTGCAGCGTGGCCGAGACAACAGATCGTTTCCGGCGGGCCATCAGCGGCGGCGGCGGCGGCGGCGGCGGACTGACCAAGACCGTCCGCCGAGCCCGGACCACCTCCCGCCGACCGGCCGCCCCCGCCCCCGCCCCCGCCCGGCCACCTCCCGCCGCCATCCCAGCCCCGCCGGCGGCATCTGATAGCCGTGTGCGGCGCTGCGCCACCGCCGCCGCCGCCGGCAGCTGTCCGCCGGCGGCGAGAGTGAAGAGTGGGCGGCGCCGACTGACTGAGGCACTATCAGTGAAGCAGCTGTCCTCCCGGCGCGGCTAGAACGCCGGCAGGTCTGCACTCAGTGCGTGACGTGTTCGTGGCGTCAGACGCGCGTGCGGTGGCCAGGCGCGCCTGCCAAGCGGGGTTTCCGGCCTAACCACACGACCGCACGCACTAGCCACCGACTGTCAATCAGCCGAGTGAGCTCCTCCCCAACATCCTCACACGCACGGCTGCCCGCTCACGCGTCAGCCAAGAGCAGCGGACCCCGGACCAGTTACCCGCCCGGTACACCGCCCGGCGCGGCGCGTCTCACCTGAACCAGTACTCGACGGCGGTGGGGTGTTTCTTGTCTTCCTCGGAGAGCAGGAACCACACAAACTCCATGTAGGTCATCTTCTCCTGCTTGCGCGCGCTGCCTCGCGTCACGGCGCCGCTGAAGATGCGGTCGATGATGCGGGACGAGACGGCTGAAAGAGACCGAGGCGGCGGTTAGGAGACGTGAGGAGACGCGGTAGACGTGAGGAGCCGTGGGAGACATAAGGGGACGCGGCCCGGGCGAAGTGATGAGACGTAAGGAGACGTGAGAGACTCGGGGAGACATACGCAGGAGAAGTGAGGAGACGTGAGAAGACGTGGGGAGACGCAGGAGACATAAGGAGACGCAGGAGAAGTGAGGAGACGTGAGAAGACGTGGGGGAGACGTGGGATACGTGAGGAGACGGCCTGCTCTTCGGACCGGTGGCTGGGTGACACTGGTTCACAAGGTCAGACACTGTAGCTGTTGTCATAGCAAACGCATACCGAAGGGGGTTTGCAATAACAAACTACCGAGTAGTTCAAGGACGATCACAAGATTGATGACAACTGTGTAATGTTTCTGAGTCAGCACCTCAAGTACCTCAAATGTTGCACCGCGTTTCACACTTATCCACTCTGTCGCCGAGGACAGTGGTGTAGGCCGCAAGCATCTTATCTATGTTCCCATCGTAGACACCGCTACAAGACACGTGTTCCATACACACCATTAGCATTCTGATACGGCGATATTCAGGTCATGCCAAACACGGCTATCTCTATCGGATAGAGTAGCCGGTTGGACCGGGCCGGCTACAGAGTGGGGACAGGACAGACATCCACTGAGCACCAACACCCACCCCCACACAGTGCTCCCGCACCCCGCCGGCTCCTCGCCTCAAGGTCAGCCAGACCGGCCCTTCGATCGGTCTGGAGAGGATCTGATACCGGCCAGCGCACAGCTCGCATCTGTCCACACGTCACATCTCGGCTTCTGTCGACTCCACCAAGGCCACGGCTGGCTCCAGATGCCGACAGACAGGACACACAGCACGCAAACAAACACACACGCTGACACCCGGCACCGTGTTACGCATCTCGGCTCGGCGCCGCGGCTCACCGTGGTCGTTGTGCCGGGCCACGTCTGCCTTGTCGATCAGAAGATCGTGGTCCTTGTCCAGCTCCCAGAACTTGCAGTAGATCACGTAAAAGTGCTCGTACGAGAAGAAATCAGTGATCTGGAACGCAACAGAAGGCGTGAGGCTAAAGCAAACGTCAGCTGATATCTATCGGTAAGTACATTGATACAGCGTACAAGGTTTTTGTGCAACATATGACACAAGAGTGGACTTTTGACGGTCACATCTGTTGTTCATAATCCACGCCATCCGTAACCGGCTGGAACTGGTGAAGTGTAAGCGCAAAGCCGGCCGAGAATAACATTACCGAGTGTATACATGTATGTATATACATATGCGTAACATGTTGAGATATTGTGACACATGATTGAAGAGGGGTTCGCGGCTCACGACAGGCAGAACTGAGCGGTCACCGAGCGGTCACCAAGTGTGCGTCGCGTCACCGCCCCGAACTGAGTGGTCACCGAACCCGTCACCGCCCCGACCTGAGCGGTCACCGATCGTCTGCCCCGTCACCGCCCCGAACTGAGCAGTCACCGAGTGTACCTCACGCCACCGCCACCGGCCTCGTCACTCCCTACTGCATCACGCTGTCGCCGTCCGCCGGCCAGCCCAGGTGTTGTGATTTCGACAGGCCGCCCGGCCGCCCTGATTTCGTCAGGCCACCAGCGTGGCGTCGTCATGCACACCATGCGGTCCCAATGCCGCATCAAGGTCGGGCCGCTCCCACGGGGACACCGCCGCCGGTCGGAGACGACAGAGGACAGGACCGCGGCGGAGACGACAGAGGACAGAGCGACGACGGAGACCTGTCCCCGTGATTAATGACAAACATTGGAACACCGCCGGCAGCTTCTCATGTCTCCGAGTTTACTCGCACACACAGTGTGTTATCCCTCCGTCAGTGTCATCAAGTGTGTGTCATTTACATTTATGGGACGTAATTCGATCTGATTCTGTGCCCATCTCCTCCCACCCAGTCAGCCTATCTGGGATCTCGTCTCGAGACACCGTCCCCAGAGAGGAACCGTCCCCAGAGCGGTGCGCCACCCACCTGGTTGATGTCCTCCTCCTGCTCGAGCAGCTGGATGGTTTTGAGCAGGTTGGATCGACGCAGCTCGGCCACCGTGATGCGGCCGCTCCACGAACGGTTCACGCAGTAGAAGATGCGCGCTATCACCTGCCGACAGAGAGCGGCGTCACCACGTCAGGTCACGACAGGGCACGTCAGAACATCGCCGGGTCACGGCAGGTCACGGCAGGTCACCGCCAGGTCACGCCGGGTCACGCCAGGTCACGGCAGGGCACGGGAGGGCACCGCCAGATCACGCCAGGTCACGCCTGGTCACGCCAGGTCACGTCAGGTCACGGCAGGGCACCGCCAGGTCACGCCAGGTCACGTCACTGTGTCACAGTGCCTCGCAGCACGTCACAATCACGTCACTGGCCCGATCCACCGTTCAGTCGCACAGGGTAGTACATTATACACCAGCGTCGTCTCCCAGCGAGCGATACATACGACGATACTCAGCGACATATTGTACTGGTGAATCTCTAATGACACGTCACAAATGTGATAATGATAGCCGGAGATGTGTCTGTTTTGGGTGTTTTTTCCACGGAATACGCGACACTGGTCGACCGGAGGCTCTTCGGAGGAGTTATACTGATATATAGCACGCCGAAAGGGTGTGCTGTGCCAATAAAGTGAACAGCGTCGGGAGTCGATGTTTTTGTTTGTTGTTTATTGCGATAATAGACATGATGTATGAATGAATTTATGATTGGATCGGCACAAAGGCAGAACGCTTAACTCTATTTTTAACTCTTAACTCTGACTTAATGTGTAGCGGGACGGGCTGCAACAGGAGAAGGCCGCCTTTTAACAGGCTACACGTGCAGCCTTGCATCGTGTCACCGCTGTCACGTGTGTAAACGCCACCACCCCTCCCCCCGCCAGACATGCCGCAGCGACTGTCGGGGGGGGGGGGGCAGCCTATCTCCAGCCCGGTCAGACGGGTGCCACGAGGACGACCCCTCCCCCTTCCTCCTAAACACACCGCATCACGCCACCAGAGCACACTGGGTAACGAGCCCGCGATGGAAAATACCCACCCGTCGCGGTCACCGCTCCCCACCATAACATGCCGTAAAGGCACGCGACAAATCAGTTTATTAGTAAAGGAGTCGTTTATAAACTTCTTCAAAACACCGGTTACATAAGGAGTTTTACTAAAAGCTTCAGCCGACGTAAGCCAAATACTTAAGTACTGAAGCACGACGACATTCGATGTGATAACACCCAGAACAATTTGAACTTACATTGACGGATTCCAGGCAACCGCTGCGCGCCACAAAATAGACCCCTCCCCTCCCTCCACCCCAACCCCTCACCGCCCGGTGGAAGGGCGCGTCTGTCTTACCGTATGGACGTATCGGCTGTGGAACTCGATGGCCTCCTTGAGGAAGTTGAGGCCGGGGTGCGTCTCGACCACGTCCTGCACGAGCGGTACCAGGTCCTCGGGCACCAGGTGCGTGCGCTGGCCGGCCGTCAGCACACGCACAAAGCGGGACGCCTGGTCGTGAGAGGAGGCCAGCAGCCTGCCGACAGACAGAGACGGGGAAGGGTGAGAGCCACGGCCGCAAACCACGTCCACCACAGCGACAGCACCGGCAGCAGCAGTCGTGACAGTCAGGGTGACGGCAGAGATGACTGCGGCGGAGGCGGCGGGAGGGAATTAGTCGCGGGTTGAGGCGTCGCCGGGTCACACAGTCGGCGGTTACAGTTCACGACATCCCCGCGGCGTTATCCGGCCGTTGGCCGCTCACCGCAGCCGCCACCGCCGTGGGGTAGGACTGCTCCCACACGGCCTGGGAGCGACGCGGGTCGCTGGGGCGGCGGGTCGCTGGGTCGCTGGGGCGGCGGGTTGGCCGTTTACCGGGCACCGTGGGAGGTGCACGCCGGTCTCCAACCGACGCCACCACCGCGGCCCGGCGGCTCGGCCCGGCTCGGCCCGGCTCGGCCCGGCTCGGCCCGGCTCGGCCCGGCTCGGCCCGGCCCGGCGGACTAACACGGTGATCAGTGACCCCCGCTGGGCAGCGTGGCACGCGGAACAGCCGCCGAGCCCAGCCGAGCGCGCCGCTTTTTCGCGCCATTCTCCGTCATCATCGGACGGCGGCCGCCTGCGAGGGTCACGTGACCTGTTGTGCAGCGGCGGCGCGCCAGCCTTGACCCGGTTTCTGAGGGCGGCGCGCGGCGCGGTATTTCCTCGGCCGGCGGCGCTAACGAGTCGCGCCGGGTGAGCGAACGGCTGCGCCCCGCCCGCCCGGCCGGCCGGCAGTCGGCCAGCTGCAGCTCCCACGGTCAACGGCGGCGACCGTCCCAAGGCCGCACCGACTGGCTTCTAACCCCAGCTAGGGATGTGAGATAACACTGAGCGGGGAACTTCAGCCATACCGAGTGACCCAAGCGCACGGACTGCTAGTGGGGCATGTCTGCTCCTCGCCAACTTAACACGGAACTCGAAGCGAGGCCGGGGTATTTCTCACCTTTTCCAGAAGTCGAGGAAGGCGGCGGCGGTGACGTGGCCCGTCTCTTCTCCGCCGGCGGCCAGGAACAGCGGCACCTTCCAGTAGAGGGGCAGCTCACACGCCTGCCGGGACAGGGGACAGATACAGAGTCAGAGCTGGAGAGACGGGGGGAGGGGTGGTCGGACAGACAGCGGCACCTGCCAACACAGCCGGCGCCGGGTGAAGCTGACGGCGCGGCGGGAAGACAAGCAGTCAGCGGCGGCCCGAACAATGGCAGCCCCGCCGGCTGTAAAATGAACGAGGCGGCGTGCTCACTGCGCCTCCGCCCGCATTGTTCACCTGTACCGGCAAACGCCCAGCGAGGTGGCCAAATCGGGCCATCTCACCAATCACACAACATGAAGACGATAAATGTCCTCCTTATGATCAGCCGGGCAAAAATGTTATTTACATGACAGGAAAACAGATAGAAATGTGAAGTAGCTCATGTTATCCGATGAAGGCTTTGTTCAGCCGCAGTGGGCGGACAGGCGGCAGTTGCTAGGCCACGGCGCGCGATCTCTCCTTGACACCGGCCGTTCTGCCGCCGTGTCAAGGCCCGGCTTTGTTGTTCGTGTTCACTGTTCACCTTCGCATGTATGCTCCGGGCCCCGTGTGAGCAAATTGGACGATCCTCAGCTGCAACACCTGCGTACGTGGAGCCCGATTTAAGGTAACCTGAATCTCCCGATCAGCGTCCAAAGGCATGAATTACCCCGCTGCAGGGCAGTGGGCGGGGACACCCGAGGCACGCCACCCAGACGCTGCAGCGTCCCGTGGTGCAGGAAGTGCCAGCCTTGGAGCACACGGCTGGCGTGCTACTGCTGAAAAATGGCACAGTTACAGGCGTGCAGCCCGTGATAACGGCTGTAAGGCTGATCGACCCGCCGCTGTAACCGTCCGTCCGTCCGTCCAGGGTGCTCAGCAGCTCGCACCTCGCCGTGTATCTTCTGTAGGATCCCCGGGTAGCAGCCGGGACGGACTGCGTCAGCGTGCCAGAGATACGGGGTACAGCCCAGCAACAGGACGGCTAGAACGGGAAGGCAGCCGACTTGGGTAGATAGCGCACCGGGCAGGACTTGGCAGCACATAACAGTTTAGTGTCAGATGAAGAAGAATGGTGTTTGGCAGACAGAGAAACAGACCGATACCGTGGCGGACATCACCGAACAGCAGTCCAGTGTCAGACAACACTACACCAAATAGTGCCGGACAGCACCGGTTAGCAGCGGACAGTTCCGGCTGAGGCCCGGGGCTCGACTCAGGTCAGCCAGCCTCAGCGGCGTATTTGGCGCGGCCGGCGCCACTCGTGCCACATTTGGCAGCCAGCCGTCTGCGGCGAGCGTGGCGCTTCGTCACCGATGCGGCGGCGTGGGCGGCGTCTGTCACCGTCTGGCCGACATCGACCGAAGGAGAGACGCAACGACACCACACAAACCCACTTGACCGTGTCACAGCCGAACTCGCGTCGCTGAAAAACGGCGCCCGATTTCTACCGCAGGCTTCCGATAGCCACAAATTGATTTTTCCCAACACGCCACAGCCTGCACAGCTCCGACCGCAAACGAAAAGTCGATCACTAATCGGCGACACTAGCCTCGCGGCGGCTTTAAAAACGTCCCGTACCGTGCTCCGCCCGACAGCAGGAGTGGCCCAGGTGTGCTGACTGTGCACGCGAGGGGAGCGCAGCACCGTGTGGCGGACGTGTGTGGCGCGGTCCAACACGGACACCGTCCGTCACCAGTCATCAGACGTCTGACATCAGACATCAGACATCAGACATCAGACATCAGACATCAGACATCAGACATCAGACATCAACAGACCTCAGGGCGACACCGATGGCAGTCCTGGCAAACGCTGGGAAGGGAACGCCCGGGCAGCGGCAGGCGACACCGATACAGCCCAGGCTAGGGCGCGCCGGCTGCCGCAGTCAGGCACCTTCGTCTCTGTCATGGATTATTCATGGTCGCGTCGTTTGAGATGCGCCGGGCCGGGCTGGGCGTCTGTAGCCAGGCGCGGTGGGTGCTGCGGTGATACCCGTCTGCTCTCACCGCGACGCCCGACATCCATCGACGCGAACATCGGACCGGCGCCGTCAGGCGGGCGCACTTATTCATACCACTGGTGCGCACCTTTCTCTCTGTCTGTTACGTGGGAGCGAACATAGCGCGCGGCGCGTGCGTGCATACCGGCAGCGTCACGCTAGCGAAGCGAAAGCCACGCCAGGAAGACGGCAAATCGTGGTATCTTCCGCTTGACCAGCGATGTTAAGCCAAGGGAGAGCAAAGTCGGAACGCTGATGTATGCAGCAGTGGCGATGACTCCGCAACCCGGGCGTGTTCGCCGTAGCACGCTGCCTTGTCCGCCTGATGCAACAGCGCGCTAGTTGCCGGTCAGCCGTCGTCGACCCTCCGCACAGTGAGTCTCCGAGACAACGGCGGCAGCAGCGACCCCTTCTGAGATAACCGCTCCCCTTCTGATATCTCCGCTGCCAGCTCTCGAACCGGGCCAGTTCGGAAGGCGGCCGGCGGGGCATCCCGGCTCGGAGACAGAGAAGCAGCTTCTGAGAAGGCGCTCTCTCGCGCCTCGGACTGCGCCGCCGCATCGCTGGCTGATCTCCGAGACACCGCTCCTGGAACCGGCCGCCGATCGGCGACACAGCACCGCCTCTCACTGGTCACGGGAGATGGAACAAAGCGGCTCGGCTCAACCTCCCGCGGCCGCCGGGGTGGCAGACCGGGGGAGATACAGAGCCGCAGACAGCCGCAAACAGCCGTAGACAGCCGCACACAGCCGCAGACAGCGCGGTAAATCGCAGACAGCCGCAGACAGCGCGGTCAGCCAACAGCCTGTGTCGTGAGGAGCCTGGGGCCCTCCGTGCGGTGAGCCCGGGCGGCACTGCTCTTTGGTCAGCACCCCTCCCCCACCCCCGTCAGGGACGCGTGAGACGTGCTGGCCGCACCCAGCGCTCGTCACGGAGCAGACACCACGCCACACCAGCCCGCCCAAAAGCCGGCCAATCCACCGAGCAGCCCGAGTCAGCGCCGCCGCACGCCATCCGCTCAAACACAGAGGGAAACCCAGCTAAACTGGATAATTGATAGTGGAAACTGTTGATTTTACATCATAAAAATAAGCGTTTGTCATAAAAAGCAGTTCTCAGGAATCATTCGATACATGTTTTACGGGTGCTCGCTTACGAAGCAACCATTCTTCAAAGACCTTAGAACAGTAGGTATATCCAACTCGGCCAATGCTTTCGCTCTGCGCTGGACCACGTCAGCACTCAACAGCAAACTAGAGCACAGCCCAGCGGCGTGGCAGCACAGCATAGCGGCGTGACAGCACAGTCCGTGGCGTGGCAACACAGTTTGACAGCCGGTAGCACAGTCTGGCAGCCGGTAGCACAGTCTGGCAGGCGGCAGCACAGTTCGGCGGCATGACGGCACAGTCTGGCGGCGTGACGGCACAGTCCGCGGTAGCCGGCGGCAGCGGCCAAGGTCAGCTGCCGGGGAGTGGTCCACATCGCCCACTATGCATCAAACGGCGGCGTCGCCGGGAGCGAGCTGCGGCTCCGTCGCCACTGGAGCGGCCCCACGTCACCGGCAGGAGGACGTGGGGCCGAGTATAGCCGGAATGACAGCCGCGGGTGGAGCCGAGAGACGCTCCCGGCACAGAGAGACGCGTCATCGCCCGCTTCCCCGACGTGGTGACGAATACCGAGTTCAGGTGACGCCGTGACGCTCACCGCTGACTAACGTGACGTCATGACGCTGACCACTGACTAGCGTGACGTTGTGACGCTCACCGCTGACTAACGTGACACCGTGACGCTCACCGTCAGTCGGGTGAGGACCAAGCAGGCATCGTCAAGCTAACGTTATGTTACACCATTCACTTCCCCAAACGCCTCCCTTTGTTGAACCTCATCCCTCAACAAAAGGAGGAAAACCACAGCAAGGTAACAGCTACAAATCACCGAACCCGCCATGACATGAAAACTAGTTTCTACCACGTTCATGCAACGCAACTACAAAATATTTTAAAGGAAAACTTACAAAACCACAACTCTCATAACTTTTTATAAACTAAAATATGTTCCCGATAACTGTTCCAAAGCCGCTACCGCCCAACAACGTTACCGCTATTTTCCAGCGCCGTTTCGTGTCGGCCATCGCCGCCGCCACACCCTTCTCACCTTAGCGATGGCGGCGAACTTGTCTTTGGGCACCTGCCCGCTGGGGTAGGAGGAGAAGGCCTGCTGGATGCGCTGCAGCTGCGCCTCCACCTTATCCCGACTGTCCGGACGGCCGTTCGGGAAGTGGAACCTGGGGAGCAAGACAGGAGGGCAGGTCAGCCGCGCCGGTCCCAACACACGGCACGGGGGCAGGTCAGCCGTGCCGGTCCAAACACACGGCTAACGGACAGCAGACGAGGCGGGGTCAGCCGCGATGGTCTGACCACTAACGGACAGCAGACGAGGCGGGGTCAACGGGCGGTGGCGAAACAATAAACACAGTCAGTTATCGTGGGTTTCCTTCGATGCCATTATGCGATTTTTTTTAGAACGTAAACCGGACCCGACAGAACCCTGAGACAAGGAGGGGAAAATGCCACATTGGCACGAGCACACGGCGACAGTGCGGCGCCACGCTGCTACAAGTGTAACAAGGTGACACGAACAGTCAACATCGACACGGACAGCGGAGCGGCACAGACAGCGCCTCAGAATCGGGGGACGACACAGACAGAGTTTGGTAGGTCGACATTGACACGTCACCGCCTTGTGCGGATAGCCACACCAACAGCACCACGGCGTCACCACGTCTGGTGCCACGGCCTCGGCCTGGTACCTAGAGGCCACCCGGCCAGTGTGACCTGTGTTACCCGTGTGACCCGTGTGACCCGTGTGACCCATGTGACCCGTGTGACCCCCGGGGTTCTGGATGACCGGCGCCCTCGGACGATGTCAACAGAGCGTCGATCAGCCTTCATTCAGCCGGTGCAGCCGCACCGGTCCCCATCACGCCACAACGCACTGCCTGGCGCGCGGTCAGCGGGCGCGTCTCGTCCCCCGAGCCCCAGCTGACCAGACATAACATATACAGACAGCAGACACACCCCCGATAGCGGAACACACCCCTCGCTTGGCACCGCGGGAACGGCGCAATAGCCGCCACGCCGGCCCAATTACGTCTATTGCCGCTCATTGATCAACAGCCTAGCCCGCGCTGGACTGGGGCCAATCGAGCCCCGCGTGCGACCGGAGCTGATTATACCCGACCGGGGACCTGGCAAGCCGAGAGCGTAGTCAATCGAGCCCGAGGGGAGCCAATCGAGCCTCCAAGAGCAGCTCATCGCGCCTTATGTAGTCACGACTAGTCCATGCAGGAGATGAGAGGTATTTTGCAACAGATGCAGCTCACGCAAGGCCGGCCACGTGGCCATAGCGCCGCCGTCGATGATATCGACTCTCCAATCTTCATGGAGCAGGTGTCGGCGGGACCTGGTCTCAGTACCCGCCTGGCGCAGCGTTACGACTGTAGATGGAAGCTGTCAGAGTGTCAGTCCCAGCCTATGCTGTCGCGCCGGTCAGCTCTCGGCGGTTAACGGGTGACGGTCGGCGGTTGGTAGTCGGCGGTCGGCAGTTGGTAGTCGGTGGTCGGCGGTCGGCGGTCGGTGGTCGGTGGTCGGTGGTCGGTGGTCGGCGGTGAGCGGGTGACGGGTCGGAGGTGAGCGGTCGGGAGCCGTCAGTCGGCGGCCGCCGTTCGGCACTCTGCAGCTGGCACCCCTGCCGTCCCGCCGGCGGCGTCACAGGAAGGTCGCAGGCAGGCAGGCCGGTCG
>JARBER010237128.1:0-13159 GCA_030265075.1 Balanus glandula | reverse complement strand
ACCAGCGCCGCGCGCCGCTCCGCCATGAAGCGGCGCACCTGACTGCGGTCGTAGCTGCGCTCGCGCGGCGGCCGCTCCTCCCGCGGCGGCTCAGTCTGAGCCAGGCGGCGGCGCAGTGCCGCCAGAGGCTTCTGCGCCGGCTTCTGCGCCGCCGCCGCCGCCGCGGCGGTGGACGGTTTTCCCGGGGTGGCCGATTTAGCGCGCGCAGTGGCCGTCTTGGCGGGAGTGCGGGTCGACCCCGGCGCGGCACCGGACCTGACACGGCCAGCGGAGGACTTGGCGGGACTGCGGGAGGCAGCCCGGCGTCCGCTAGCCGCCGCCCCCGGCTGGTCCGGCCGCGCCCCGCGCCAGGTCAGCGAACCGCGGCCAGTGGAAGGCACGGTCACCCTGCCCGGGACATCCGCCGCTGCCCCGCTTTTCTGTTTGGTTTGTTTGTTTTTCTTGCGCGTGCCGGTAGTGCTAGTTTTGGAAACGGTACCCGGTTGTTTTACGATCGTCCCTGCGTCGGTACCTGAAACTGCTGCCGCCTGGGGAGACCCGCTGGGAGATTCTGGAGCCTTCACTGCCGTCTCCGCCGTCTCTGCCGTCTGTGCCGCTGCCACTGGCTGGACCTGCTCGTTGAGCCTCACCGACGGCTGCTCCGGCGGCGGCGCTTTTTCCTGATCAATGTCCGGGAATATCCGAGACCATGTGTCCATCGGGTACTGTCCTCTCGGCTCCATCAGCGTCACACGCTTCCTGTGGTCCCCCGGAGCAGCCACGTCTGCTGCAGACGCGCCCCTCACTGGCAGGCCCGCCACCGCCGTCACTGCCGGAGATACGAGGGTAGGTGCTGAGACCGCCGCACCGAGACTCCCAGCTGTCGTCCGGCCGCCCTCCAGTGCTGTCTGCCTGCTCTGCTGAGCTGCTTTCCTTCTGTCCTGTCCCATCTGACGGCTGTCCTGTCCGTTCTGCCGACTCTCCTGCCCCATCTGACGGCTGTCCTGCCCGTTCTGGCGGCTGTCCTGTCCGCTCGTCTCGCCGTTCCGGGCCGGTTCGGACAGCCAGCTGCCGTGCTGCTGCCGCTCGGGAGACCGCGTCAGCTGGCGGCCGGCAGCCGGCTGCGGCGGCCCGTGGGCCAGCGGAGAGCGGGGGCGGTACGCCGCCGGAGTGCCCACCGTGTTGAAGAAATCTGCAGCGACAGAACAGCGGGATACAACGCTGGCGACGCTTCGAAAGTAAATTGCAAGGAGAGGAGGAACGTACGCGGAGAGGGAGCTCCTACACAGAAAGGGGAAACCGAACACGCATTGATTTCCGTATACGTAAAACAAGATATGTTTTGGTGAGGTGTCTCGACACAGGTTCTACCTCGAAGCAAACAATAATATTATGATTACTGAATAGTCACGGAAAGTAGGTACAATAGTATTATCCTGATACTGTTTCCGGCAAAACAGTGCCAAACGTTTCCATCACACAGTAAAAAGTCGACATTCAGTTACCTCGTCTCTTGGGCGCCACCTTCCTGACGCGTTTGCCCGCGGTCACTGTTCGCTTCTCATTGCGGGGCCTGCGGGACTCCTCCGTACGTCGCGCAGTCGCGTGCCGCTTGGGCGTGACGGGCGCAGTGGCGCCACCTGTACCGCTCGCCCGCGACTGGCGCGCCACCTTCCGTCGCGGCGGCGAGTCAGCCGGCAGGAGGACGGGCGCCGAGCGTCGCAGGTGGCTGGCGGAGCGCGCGGAGCTGCTGAGGGTGCCGGCCAGCGGCGGACGGTGCGAGTCGAGCCGCACCGGGCCCGCCTCATACTCTGCCGGGAGCGGGAGAGGTCACCGGGTCACAGACGAGAGGCGTTCACACGTCCACGACGCCAGATGGCCATAGTGAAAAATAGAGTGAATAAAGTGAGGTGGCAAATACAAGTACGCCGTGTGTCTGTCATGACTGCCTGCCAGGATAGATTTCGACGAAGAGTCAATTATAATGCAGTAAATAACGACCTGCTATGACACTCTGCATTATCTTTCCATCGAGATAGTCTATCAATGCACGAGACGCAAACCAGACAAGCGACATAACTCACGCGGCCAACATAAATCGTAACATGAATCCAGCTCATGTCCCAAGCGGCAGCACACCCGGTCACCCTTACCTCTATCCGTCTATCGTGCCATCAGCCTATCAGTGTCATCCCCGCCCTTCCACTCTGCTCCACACACCACCCAGCTCTCAGACGTCCGGCCCCACCCACGCGCCGTCCAACGCGTCACACTGTTACGAAACCTGCTCCTCAGATCAGCACTCACGGTCGGCAGACGCCAATTCCATAAATTCGGATGGATTTCCCAGGATTGTCTCGGTCCTAGACGTGCTGGAAGTCAAGGTCAACGGTGCTAACTAGACATAATAGGCATTCTACGAGGTTACAAGGTACGCACGCCACGCATCAAGGCCCAGGATGCGGCCACGCATGAGGGGATACATGATGGGACCACAGGCCTGAGACCAAAGCAGACCATGGGTGGTCGGCAGGTACCGCGGGTAAGTTGTTCAGCCCCCCCCCACACACCTCCCTCCTAACCCTCTGACGAAATCAGGACCGGGTGGTCCCAGAGGCAGAACATCAACAGAACAGATACGGGGGAGGTGCTGCGTGCCATACTGGTAAAATCAGGTTAGGTTAGGTAGGCCAGGTCAGGTCGAGTTAGGCCAGGTCAGGTCGAGTTAGGCCAGGTCAGGCAAGGTCAGGTCAGGTCAGGTCAGGTCAGGCCAGGTCAGGTCAGGCCACGTCGGGTCAGGCCGGGTTAGGTCAGGTCAGGTCGGTTCAGTTCACGACGGGAAAGGTCAGGTCGGGTCGGGTCGAGTCAGCTCGGGTCGGGTCAGGTCGGGTCAGGTCGGGTCAGGTCAGGTCGGGTCAGGTCGGGTCAGGTCGGGTCAGGTCAGGTCGGGTCAGGTCAGGTCCAGTCGGGTCAGGTCAGGTCCAGTCGGGTCAGGTCGGGTCAGGTCGGGTCAGGTTGGGTCAGGTCGGGTCAGGTCGGGTCAGGTCGGGTCAGGTCGGGTCAGGTCAGGTCAGGTCAGGTCAGGTTGGGTCAGGTCGGGTCAGGTCAGGTCAGGTCAGGTCAGGTCAGGTCAGGTCGGGTCAGGTCAAGGCAGCCCAGGTCGGGTCGGTAGCTGTCACTGCCAGCAGCTGTGACTGACAGCAGCCGTTACCGCCAGCAGGTTTCGCCGCCAAAACAGCTGTTACGAATTCAGACCACCCATGCCTCACTAAGAGCGCTGCACCGTCTCGGGTCACTAGCTGCTCTCTTGATCAGCCTGAACGGAGCCTGCAGTGTCGGGGAAAGCCGTGTTTCCGGCTCTCTGTCCGCAGACAAGCCGTCTGCTTGTTGAGTCTCCCGTCTGCACTACGGGCCAGGATAACCTCAACACACTGACACCTGGTCTGCTGAGCAGCACTCGTATACTGCAGCTGTGTCTCTGTATAACTGGGGAATCAATTCACCCAACGACACAGACACAACCCAGAGACCAACTTGTCGTCTCCAAAGTTGAATCGGTACAGCGCTGGACTTTGGACCCCACTCGGCAATGGCAGCCCGGGTTCGAGTCGCTACGGCGCTCGCTGTTTACCCTGATTGGCACGGCCTGCAGCCGGTGGCAGCGGTCGCTCTCAGAGTCAGGTGAGTCAGAAAGCAGGGCGGACAGTGTCCGCTCTGCAGGTATATGCCGGGAACGTACATCTTTCGCTTCTAAATTCTGCCAAACGTCAGGGATTGCGTGATCGGGTGATAAGGCCTGCGCAACAAGCTCCGCTTGGCGCGTGGCCTGAACTAAAAATAAATCCATATAAAAACATGCAGACTACATTTATAAACAATAGTGTTAATAAACCAGCGCCAGCCCGGCGACCACACGGCACATGCATCACACACTGGTACACATCAGCACAGCACAGCGGGTGGCTCCCCCCCCCCCCCACCGGCAGAGCTGACGGGCCGAGCTAATGATTGACAGCTGTATTAACCGACGCAGAGGGCAGCTACGATTAAACAGCGCTAAGCTCTTTACAGGACCAAACAGACAGGCGTATCGGATCGCGTCTTTATTCGAGCATGTTTCACAAATCGACACGTCAATGTCGATGGGATCTAGTATACAGAGAGCGTGACGAGATCCACGACATGTCTACACATACACCGGCAAACAGCGCTGTCACGAGCCGCTGTAGTCAGGCCGGTGTCCACACAGCACACAACAGCAAGTTCAGAGTACAGCACAGCTGAATACGTCTACACTGCCGGGGTTAATCACCAGCATGGTCAAAATGCACACGGCTCCTGCGGAGAACGTCATCAAATCCAGCCGTCATCGCACCTACCGGCTACCAGATGTGCACCAGGATTCCGGAATTAGCCGAGATCTGCCCCTTTCAATCTGAACCCTGTATCCCCCACTCTAACAATGACCACTGACCCAATTATCCCAACAAGCGACCGCATGCTATTTATCGCTTGCTGCCAAGGCGAGGACGATCCAACACCAGCGCCGTCCCGCTTCCCCGCATCACCTCTCCAGTCAGACAGCCCCCGAGCCTAGCAGCACGCCCCGAGGCCTATATCGCCGCCGCCACGTCTCGCCCCATCTGCGCTCTGACGGGCGGCGCGGCGGTGCGCCGGGGACGTATATGGCGCTGTGGTGACGGCGGCGCAGTCGGCTCTGCTGCCGGCGTGGTATTGCAGCGAGCGTTGCGCGCCGCCGGCCCGTGTCGATATGTTGGAGACGCTGGGTCGACGGCCGGTAGCGCTGACAGCCGAGGTGTGGGGCCGATGTGACGCGGTACAGCGCGCCTGCGGTGGGGGGCGTGCATTTTTCGGTGGACGCGAGGGCCCGCGGTGGGGATAGGGCGTGCATTTTTGGTGGACGCGAGGGCCTGCGGTGGGGACAGGGCGTGCATTTTTGGTGACGCGAGGGCCTGCGGTGGTGATAGGGCGATCATTTTTCCGTGGACGTGGAAAGCAGTGAGCAGAATTCAGCAGCTTCCGCAAGCCGATTGCTGATTCGATGAGGTCGGAGAGTTTGCAGAAGGGAGCGTGAATTTAAAGCGGATGCCAGCGGAGACAGTGCTGGTTTCCGTGATGGCGTGAAGTTTACTAGTCACCGAGAACGATATTGCTATGCGGAAATGTGCCTTTCGAATCGGGAGATTCCATGGAGAATTTCAACATGGGTAACCGTACAATTTTGGTGATGCAAAGTGAAAACGCCTGGACAGGTACACGCTTCATCTGTATGGGTATAAACGAGAAAAGTAACTACTCTTATTTATGACAAGAAACAAAGGAAAATAACAACTCGTACGCGTAAAAAGTAATTCATCGATTACTTCGCCATATTTTCCTCTCCCCGCGACGCAGAAAAATGCATGATGCATCACGCATAACACCGATACTATCACCATGCATTATCATATCGCCATTCAAACGCGTGATATCGCTTCGGTGGCAGAATCTTAAGTCGTAAGCTTGCGCTCTCGGAAATAACAACACAGTTGCGCACATCCGTAAATGTCACGCCTGTGACGTTTTGGTTGATGTCACCCCGCCTTTGACTGCATCAAGTCACGCTAAGCAGGCGTACGTATCAAGCGACGCATCTGCATAGCGTCTCATGCAGAGGGCGGGGAAGATTCTGGCCGAGGCTCTATCAAGTATGAGTCGAGCAAGATAGCCGGGTAGTGTTACAAACACTAATTATCATCAACCACCGAGGGCATGAGTGGCAGTGTTTTGATGTTCAAAATTGCTGCCACTACTGCTGATAGATGACCCCCCATTTAGCTAAGTTATGACACATTGCCTAATATGATGTATATAGTAAAGACTACTAATGTCGTTACTAGGAGCAGCGTGATTGGGGGAGTGCTTACCTTGGTGCCGGATGATCATGCCTCCCGTGTGACGGCCTGCTCGTGACATGTCAACAGTCGACGAGCCCAGACCTGTCAACAAAGCGAACAATACGATAATGTACAGAACCCAGACCCGTCAACACAGCGCACCATACGATAATGAACAGAACCCATATTTTAAAATAAAGCGACCCATACGATAATGTACAGAACCCATACCTGCCAACGGAGCGCACCATAGAATAGCACAAAACCAATACCCGCCAACACAGCGCACCATAGGATAACATATCACCCAGACCTGCCAACGGAGCGCACCATAGGATAACACATCACCCAGACCTGCCAACGGAGCGAAAGATAAGGCAACACAGAACTCGTGATTTGGGTGTCACTCCGGACCAGAAACTTGCATTCTCAGATCGCATTGATCACATCGCTACCAAGGCCAGCCGTGCTTTGGGACTTGTTATTCGGACTTCTCAGTTAGCCTCTTCCCGATGCACACTGAACAGTGAACAAGCAGGTTATTTTGACCGCTTAAGATGCCAATATTCAGTCAACTTGAGAGTAATGCTCGGTGAATTGGGATGGGAAAGCCGGGTCTCCTGTCGTCCGTGTTGAGATAATTCAACACAAGTTTGAAATGTGGCTGGCCACGCACTCGGAACCGAACCGCACGTCTTTCGAATATGTCCGCTTACTGTCATTTTACCATATTCGGCCCATGTGCGCGATATCTGTTCAAAGTTATATTATGTTCGTATGCAAGTTTTTAAGGGTCTTATCTCATCAAATCATCTCCCAGACTGTTTTACTATCCATGTACATACAAGAGGTGCGCCGTCCCGCTGTTTACTGTAGCCTCCGTGAGATTCAGATGGAGCCGTAAGAACACCGCGGTGGACGGTTTATTTGTCCACAGCCCACGACTGCTTAACGACCTCGTGCAGTTTTCATCACGGTATGACGTCCTTCATGACAGTTTGGCCAGCTTAAGTGTCATACTATGGCATTTACGTCGACACTGAAACCTATGACATGATTTTGAACTGACATTATTGTGTGTTTAGAGGGTAGTTATGTTTTGACCACATGACTTCACATGTCATTAAGCTCCGCCTGTTTGGTTATACAATACAGATACAAAAACCCCTACCTGAGAACACAGTAAACTATATGGTGATACAGAACCCAGATCTGCTACCACAGCGTACCATAGAGTAACAGAGAACCCAGACCGGCTAACACAGACAGCCATAACATAGCACAGCGTAACGCTAGTACTGCCGTTATAACGCGGCGAGACAGAAGGGAACGATAGCATTTTAAGTACTGGAGACTGCATAGCCGCGCACGACAGTAACACTAAAGGCTGCAGTATATCACATACCAGTAGCACCAAGCTGGGAGACTGCAGTAACGCACAGACAGGGAGCACCACGGCAGGAGACTTTAGATGCGCACACAACAGTAACACCACACTAGGAGACTGCAGTAAAGCACACGACAATAACACCACGCTAGAGACCGCGGTTATTCACACAAGAGCACTGAACCAAGAAGACTTACAAAACACACACACACGCACGCACACACGCACAAGCGCACGCACGCACGCGCGTTAATTTATCGATAACTCCAGTAGTTTTTGGCCTAGGTCTTCAGACTTGCCAGCATCGGAATGCTGATGAAATACGTCACAGTTATGTGTTAACCAACTCCATCAACATTATATTCACTTAGCTGCACCGAAGTGAAAAATGCTAAAACCGAAGCGTGTCCACACCTCATTTTCTCACGGTGCCATCCACAAACTGGTGGATGCAACAATGCTTGCAGGTAAGAAATGTAGGAACGTACTGCTAGGTAAATACCAAAACACGCACAGTTAAAAACCAGATTAATTGCGATCACACTAATCACCGCTAACCATGCCTCAGCCATCGACAGGCCATATTTTTATCGTGAAATGTTTCATGGAAGCGTACCCAATGTCTTTCAGGAATTGAGGTGAAGAAAGAGAAGAGCGTGACCCGATTGACTGGCGCACATACAGGACACGGAAGAGGACGGTGTCTATCCAGCACGATAACAAGGCATTTCTGGACGACCGGCACCGGGACGGATCCAAAAAAAACATGGGGCAGCCGAGAGGGCAGCCTAGAATCCGCCGGCAGGATCAGTGCCGAGTTGAGCCACAGCGCTTGGTCAGAGCGGTACTGCGACTGCCGAGTGGCATAACACCGCTGTGTAAGCCATGCCATGTTGTTTCAAGTTCAGCTGTTTACTGTTCAATTGTGTCTGATCCGGCGCTTAGGAACTGCTGTTTGCTTCGCGGAAATAAAGTTCTTTTTCGCATTTTGCAGACTTTCCCCACAGTGGAGCTAAATGAAAAGAGGAGGTCAATGGGGTTGGTCCTCATATGTGATGTATAACTTCATTATATTAGCTATCCGACGCTAGTAAGTTTGAAAACCTGCGACGGACACCACCGTAGTTATAACGTGATTTAAATATGGATATATTTGTATGAAACACCCTGCTTTATTTGTGTAAACGCAAATTGTTTTTAGCTTTTTGCTTTGAAAAATGTAAATAAGTATAACGTCCATAAAGCTAGTTATCACCTATGAGATGTAAATTTTTACCAGCTATCTAATGCTGGTAAGTTTGAAGACCTGGGACTAAAACTACCAGAGTTATTGCGGAGTTTCCAAGCGAATGCATTTTTATGAACACCCTAGTGTGCATGTAGTAGTCAAACATTACGAGACTGCAGTAGCAAACGCCACAGAAACACCAATCTTTTAGACTGCAGTAACGTACATCGCAGCCGTACCACAGGATGGAGATGGCAATATCGTAGCTACACCGAGGAAAACCCAATGCAAATACTGAGCTATTATTAAACCGCGCGGCGCAAGGGGGGTAAGTTATCCCCCCCCCCACCCTCACGGGTTTTGCCGGTAACACAAAAACCTTAGAAGATATCGACATGCATGAAACTTAGGTACTATACCTTTTGATAAAAACCATTGCAAACTTTTGGAGAAAATAACGTTTTAATGACGTCATGTCATGCAACTTTTGATGAAAAAACGATTAATGTTTGAAAATTGTAGGCAATTGTGTGTAAACGTAATCCGCAAGCCGTGAGCACCATAAGAAATAAGATAATTTTTTTTTCAACATGGCTATCTCAAATCTTCAAAACCTTGAACTTTCGGCCACTAGAAATTCAAAAAACACATTTCATTTTTTTGCAGCCACATCAACCAAGTTATAGCAAAGAACAGCGCATATGAAAACCATGGTACGGTGGGACTGCGCATGTGTATATTTTCCCCCTAGTTCACGAAAAACCTGGCGGCCACTCGACAGCCATCCCACGCAAATAATTCATCTGGGCCCCACTCTGGCTAAATATAAAACTAACTGCTATAGCCTGCCTTTCTACTCACGACAGAAAATCTGCAACGCAGAAAATAACCAAACAAAATAAAGTTATAAAGTAACAGAATCAAGTGACATCTAGGATCCTTTGCTGTATTTGGCTAGTGAAATCTGATTAAATCATAGATCCGGCCTTTGATTTTATGAAACCAGCTGGTAGGATATGGCCCGGGTGCACTTATCTGCTCACGGTAAAGAATTTCAGAGTCCAGGACCGTCACGATCACTCCATTACTGAGCCAAGTACGGTCTTTTGAAAACAGCAAGGCCGAGAAAGCCACCAGGCCACGCATCACAAAAACCTAGCAGTTCCGCTCCCAACCCCCGCACAAACACCGCCCCCGTCCGGCCCTAGCACTCACCCGGTTACAGCGTCTGACTACCCCCATATAATGTAAACACACTTTTACTGTCATTTCGCATGCAGAACATGAAACCGCCATCGTGGCCGGTCGGCACACTGGCCTCAGGGCCCGGCCCGAGCCGTCACCCGATCTCCCCCAATAAGCCGATTTCCTGTTGCACCGCCGCCTCGCAGACGGCAGCCCTCCGCGGACCAGCGTCCGACCGTACAGGACTGACATCAGCCGTGGACTGTTCAGCGGCACGACCGACCGCCAGCTACTCTGACTGGAGTAGACATGCTACTCTGGCTATTCTGACAGGAGTAGGCTCCTCTGACTGGAGCAGGTCGCTGCTGCGGTCAGCCGGGCTGTGGCGACAGACTCCGGCGGTACCACGGCCGGTACCCAGACTTCGGCGGCACCACAGCCGGTACCCAGACTCCGGCGGCACCCCGGCCGGTACCGGGAGCCGAACGACGCTGACCCATCTCTGACCACTTCTGACCGACTGCTGACCCAACTGACCACCTCTGACCGAGCCCTGACCATTTCTGGCCGCCGTGGATTGCCGCTGGTCGGTGACGGCGGCGCTCAGCCGCGATCGTATCACCCGTGAGGAGCCCTCACTATGACAGTGAGAGGTCCCGCCGCCGTCACGGTGACAGCCCGACACCGGCGAGTGACAGGTCAGCCGCTCTGTATGCGCGCCGAGGACGCGTGACACGGGCGCGCTTCCTGGTTGCAGGAGCGCTGGGTTTCCCTATATCGGTCTGATGACGAGTGGCAGGGTCTGAGCGTCACCACTCTCTTGTGCGCCAACTCTCCCCCCCCCCTACCCTCCCCGGCCACCGGAACCAGTTCAATATACCGCGGTCAGCCACTGTGGTCACAGTACCGCCCCTCTAACCGAGTGAGTTCCCATAGTCCTATTGCACACAGAACCCAGGGAAGAATCGGGACATGGTTTTAAAACCAACAGAATCGAACACCAATTAGCATATCTCCCGCTTAAAAAAATACGAGCAAGCGTATATAAAAAACGTATTTAACCGTTAGTAATACGGAAGGAAGCAATCCCTATACTTTGTATAAATCTGAACCTCCGGGAGTTTTCCCAAACCAGCTTTTCGACCCCTCTGGGCCCGTCAACGTATTATACACCGGTACCATGGCGCATAGCTGAGCGTCACAGCCAGCCGCCTACACAGGACCACACAGCGACAGTTCACTCACTGGCACCCGTCTCCAGCACGTGCTGGGTAACCACCAGACAGACACAGGACCACACAGCGACAGTTCACTCACCGGCGCCAGCCTGGGCCGCGTGCTGTGTTGTACTCTCCGGGACCAGGTGCGCCTTCTGCTTGTGCACGATGCTCTGCAGGTGACTGAGACAGTCTGTAACGCACGGTCCCGGCGACACGCGTCAGAGTGGACACCCACACACCGTCACAGGCGCGGGGTCAGCAGTGGACACTCGACATTCACAGCAGTGGACACTGGACATTCTGCATGCCGCGGACACTGCGCGGCGGCAGGCGTGGAAAGTGACAGCCAGTATTCGTGTATGTCCCACCAACTCGTCACAGAGAGTTGATGGATTGGCAATAATGACATTCTCTGAAACCGCACGATTCATTCAATGACAGCGATCGATCACAATATACGAAATGTTATCCTCTGAGGTTTGTACACGCCATAAACAAACATATGATTACCGGCTTCGATAACATTGAATGAGGAGTAAGCAGTTTTAACTATGTAAGCTCCCAAGTCCTTTAGCTTTAACGATAAAATGGAAATAGTAATTAATCCGAACACGCTTACTGCATACAAATGAAGGCATGACAACAAACGAAAACATTTAATCACATTCATTTACGAGCACAGATGACCAAATCAGTCACGACGGAATAGATAATCGGATTCAATGGTTTGAACAGACCAGAGGAAGTCATTTCCTCATGCATGAGCGCTGTAGCACATTCCACCCAAGGCCGACACCTACCCTCTCCAGTGCGGTGACGGATACAGAGCCCCACCCATCACCGGCGGTCAAACCCGCGGTCAAACCAGCGGTCAAACTGCTCCCGATACGCAACCAATACCAGCTGTGTGCTAACCGAGCCAATCATTGGCTGTCCGCCGGCGGCGGCGAGGGCCGGGGTGGCTCGTGACTGCCTCCCAGTTCGCGGTGGTGTTTGGTATTGCTGACACCGTGTCTGTTCCCGGGGCAGTGTGGTTCAGTACCCGCGGCCGGGCGGAACCCACACAGCGTCCAGAACAGCTCAGAGGTCTCACGAGTGCAGGCTGGGGGAGACGGCAGCGTCGGCCAGACGACCGACGAGAAAGCAGTTGTCACCATGAACGTTACCTTTGGTCAAACATGAAAGTGGCTATAACATCCGCGTACATTCGTTTACAAATACGAGAAAATAGAGCAGTTCACAGCAAAGTATTTATCGTAAATTGAGGCCACGAGCTACACACTCAATTTCCGTTTGCCACTTACATAACTGCATAATCCATTTTCTCGGCGTCAGCCCACCACTTAAACGGTTAATTTGCCACGCCCTGGGCCCTTTTCAGCCGGAACTTTCATCCGGGAAACACTCGGATACGTAATTGGGTTCGGCCAATTGGCGAGGTGACGCCTAGTTCACACAGCCGACGGAGGCGCCCGGGGCGGTGTCGGCTGACCGGCGGTGTTCCGGCCAGGGACACGTGCCGCACGACAGCGTCAGTCATCACCCTGCCTGCCTCCCTCTCTCCCTCCCTGCCTGCCTCCCGGCCTCCCTCTCTCTCTCTCTCTCTCCCTGCCTGCCTGCCTGCCTGCCTGCCTGCCTGCCTGCCTGCCTGCCTGCCTGCCTGCCTGCCTGCCTCCAGTCTAGTGCCTCTACACGCGACACAGCCGCCGCGTTATAAAAGATAGTTGAAACAGCACAGAGATGCCGCAGTTTGTTTGTGAACTGTCTGCAGATAATACAGCATGGTCGGCAGAGTAGGAGCTATATTGTGTTTACGAGAACTTCAAAATCGAAAAACATGTCGTACTGCCTTATCCTGATCATTATATCCGCATCCTGACCCCTGGCCTCCTCCCCATCACCTCATCTGACATCGCGACGGGCATGTTATAGCCAAGTTACTACTGAGTGCCACATCGGGAACAATGCGAGCGGACATGCCGGCAGTCTAACTAACTAGGTACCACTCCGCCATCGCCGCCGCCGTCAAGTGGCGTATCCCTCTCTGACCAGACGAGGTACAGCTCGCCTGGCCAGAGAGGGCCGAACACGTGCGGTGGTGGCTGGCCACCGTCACACAGCACGTGCCTGTCTGACCGACACGACACACACGTGGGAGGACACACCAGGGACACGGACGACCAGCACGCGCTGCCCGTGGACACGTCTTGGCCGCCTCTGCTGCCGCCATCAACGGGACCTTGGCCGGGTTCGGCAGACTGCG
>JARBER010237017.1:0-11063 GCA_030265075.1 Balanus glandula | reverse complement strand
CGGCCAACACTCGGCACAGGCCATTATCGTGTGTTCCTGAACAAAGGCTGCAACGTTTTCGGACGTTCCGTTTATGGTTCATTACGGCCAACTTATCACGCCCTCAGGTGGATTGCATGGCGGGCAGGCGGCGGCCGTAAACGTTTGCACTGCACTGCAGCTTGAGTTATGGCACGACCTTCATATCGGACCGAGCTGTTGATTTAGCCATGCCGTGGCGCGGCGAAATGAGCGCGCTGTGTGCTTTCCACTGTCGTCAGCTCGTCAGTCATGCGAGCTGGTTCCCAGACGGTAGTGCTTGGCAGCTGGTGAGATATGAATGTGTTGAGTCGGTTGGTTAAGCAGGTAGGTGTACTCACAGTTCATCCTTCTGCTGCTGTTTGTCGATGCAGCTGCTTTGTCTGGCATTCGCTCTGTTGCCATCGCAGTTGATTACTCTGTCATCCGGTAAACGGTCGAGACAGGAATCCAAACCTGCATTCATTCATTATTGATTACTTCATCCAGAGAAGATGGCCAAATAGCAACGTCGTCTAGTCCTTTGCATACTCTGTTAAAGCGGACAATGCACCCTTAATGTGACAACAGTTTCCTCGAGCATGCCAAACGTTCTTAACTGCAGCGTTATTTGACATGAATTACAGCACCCGAGAAGGCCCTTCCCTCCGGGGGCAGTCCCACATCACCACAGGTCGCTCGTCGATCGCCGATCAAACGGGGCTTCAGTGCTGCCGAGTTAAACTCCCGGGAATGATGAAAGTAAGTGGGCAGCACTGCATCAAAGACGTAAATAAATTATCTCCAGTCAAAGGTATACTTCAATACCAATCAGACGTAATATTTCAAGCATGAAAATCAAAGGCTAAACAAACTGTAAGAACTTCAGTCAGTCAGCAAAATTAGCAGCTGCCCGAGTTGTCGAGATCACATAAAGCCTGCTTTTATATCGCTTCCGTATTTCCACGAATGAGTGAACCTTTTTACAAAATACGTATTTGAGTTGCCGGCTTCAAGCGGTGGCCGCGTACACCAGTCTAGCCAATAAACTGAGCCGGAGTCCAAAGTGGCTGGTGCCTTTGCTCCTGTTTCCCAACGCAAATTGAAAGGAAAGTAGATTGTAGGTGTAGAGGTCTCAGATTGTAGGTACAAGGAGGACTTACGTTAAAACATTGATTTCACTGCGAAACCTTTTGATAAATATATTTTTTGTTTGATTCGATTGACTCATGCTTTAATATTTTACGGATATCGTATTACACACACTATGATAACATTGACTTTCTCTTGCCATATGTGAAGTATTTGCAGCTTCACACCATCACTCTCCGCCCCAAGAGGAAGCCGTAACAACATGACGACACCGAATTGTGGTTTTGCATTCCGGTGGTTGCATTTTGCGGTTCCAGACAGCCCGCGGGCACGATCTACGGCCTCTCCGATCCATGCGACAGCTGACCAGACCGATTACCCCAAGTTCGTCGCTAACGATGACGTGTCTCAAGTCGTTTCATCAGTTCTGGAGCCGTTCTGGCGGCCTATATATCGGGGTATCGACTGGACACAGTCCGGCCCAGCGGCCACGATCAGCGCGGTGGGCTGCAGCCAACCCAAATAGAAGCCGACCGGTTGATCAGCTTATCAATAATAGGCCAGATATTTTGATCTACGAGAAGGGGATCGACCTGCCACGACATATTACCCAAACTCAGTCGATGTTGTATGGCTCTATCGCTTCTAATGATTTAAAGTCTTAATTTGCCTCACGTTCTGCATTTTCTAGGAATAGATGGTCACTTTTATATTTTGACTGAAGCAACTGAGTGGTCTCATATTTCTGTTACATATTCGTGCTTATGGTCATAACATTTGCATGCAGTCTACACTTTTGAACATGCATTATGCTGCCATATCTCACCGGTAATTGCCCATTCCGCATCCGGAGCCCGTGTCGGATTTTTCAATAGTCCCTGCCAGGGAGCCGATCGGTCGGTGACCTTCGCTAAAGCCCGGCTCAGACCGCATGGTCCTCCATCAGGGCCGCGTCCCATGGGCAGCTGCGCTGTGCAGATTCCCGGCACGCTTAATTCAATTACGGGCCACCGCTGCGCGCGGGGCAGCCGTTCGCCTCATGTAAATGTCACAGCTAAACCGACCGGCGCTTTTTATTGGCGGTCGTCCGGGCCGATCTGCGGGCGGTCTCTGGGCGGACCGAGGGCGGCCACGGGCGGCCACGGGCGGTCTCTGGGCGGTCACGGGCGGACCGAGGAGGGTCAGGGGGAGCCAGGGAGGGACTAGGGCGGGGAGCTACTCCGCGGGTGGTCATTAGTCAGTCCCATCAGCTGGAGAGGGCAGCGGGGTAACCGGCGCTTCAGCAGCACCCGCCGCCTGCTACGGACCCGAATGCCAGTCAACCCTTTGCTTAAGTGAGCTATGCTTTTATCCGGGCAGCTGGTCAGCCGACAGGCGGCAGCAGCAGTGAGTGACGCGCCGTCACAGCCAGCCAGCGGTGCTGGGGCCAGCCTGAGGGAGCCGACTGTGTCCGGCCAGCCTGCGGGCTTTATTCAGCTCCGTCCGGCCAGACGGCGTGTACTCCCAGCTCTCTGGCCGGGTCTGGTCCTCCCTGGTCTGCCCGGTCTGCCCGGTCTGTCCCGGCGCACTTCACACCGCCCCACTCCGCCTCAGTCCGCCCCACTCCGCCTCAGCCCGCCCCACTCCGCCTCAGCCCGCCTCGTGGCTGCCAACTGACCGGCATTCATCAGCGTCGATTGAGCGTGCCCTATCGGGCCGGCGCCATGGCCGTTTTTCACGCCGCCCTGTATTGTTCCGCCGTATTTATCCGCGCGTCGTTCTTTAACGCGCCAGCGAGCGTCGGTGACACGCGATAAATCGACCGGCCCGCCGCGACCGCCCGCGACCGGGCCGCGACCGGGCCGCGACCGGGCCGCGACCGCCCGCGACCGGGCCTCAGACGCGCCAGCAGGCGCAAAAACGACACGCGCGCGCGCATAAATCGCGACGTGACACGACGCGGCGGCGCGGGGTCTTGAGAAGGGCGGCGGGCGGCCCGGGCAGAGGCTAGGCTTCCTGCTGGGTCGGGGTGGGGGAGACGGGCGCAGCTGCCGGCGCCGGGCTGAACTGGTTTGATTCACACGAGGGGACGGAGCGAAGAGGATTAGCGACTGTTTAGATAGTACTCAATCACATGCCCGAGCGCGAATGCTAGTGAATAACGGGACCGTGACTGTTCGCTTTCTCGAAATGTAAATAAATGTGTGAAGTAAATGTCAAAGTGTGCAGCACTTAGCAGTAGCGTGACAGGGCTTCGTGGAAATAGATGATAGCGAAAACGACTGCGGCTACATTGCTTGAGTAAATTCTGCTATTTAAGGCCGTATCACGTAATAATATGTTTACTATTGCCCATTGTTTTCATACAGATGACTTGTCACGGAACGTTTCGCGTTCACCGGCGAACTGCATGCATGCCTCTGTGTAATGTGTATGGGAGCGCCTCCCGGCATCCTGTACCCGACACCTTGTACCCGGCACCCTGCACTCACGGCCGTCTACCGGTAATGTCCCCCGGTCCCGTCTTCCGGTCCAGTTCCCCGGTCCGTCTCCCGGTCCTGTCTCCCGGTCCCGTCTCCTGGTCCCGTCTCCTGATCCCGTCTACCGGTGCCGTCTCCCGGTCCGTCTCCCGGTCCCGTCTCCCGTTCCCGCCTCCCGGTCCCGTCTCCCGGTCCCGTCTCCTGGTCCCGTCTCCTGATCCCGTCTACCGGTGCCGTCTCCCGGTCCCGTCTCCCATTCCCGTCTCCCGGTCCCGTCTCCTGGTCCCGTCTCCTGATCCTGTCTCCCGGTCCCGTCTCCCGGTCCTGTCTCCTGGTCCTGTCTCCCGGTCCATCTCCGGCCCGTGTCTCCGCGCAGCGTCTGCCTGATGAGCCGCCGGTCGGGGCTCATCTGGTATTCGGCTCACAGAGCCCGTGTTGTCTTTGCGCCACGCTCGTTTATCTTGGTCGACGCCGGTTGATTTAGTGTCATGTACACGGCCGAGCGGCCCGGCCCGGCCCGCGCCCGTTCACCCTCTATCTATTTACCATCGCCTGCCTAGGCTGTACAATGCACATCCCTACCTGTCTGTCTGCCCAACCCAGCCATGCCCGTCACTGATGTCATCATAACGGCGCCTTTCCCCGATATATCTCTCTCTCTGTGAGACTCTCTCTCTCTCTCTGCCCCCGACTTCACGATGGCACTGAATGACGGCGGCATGCGGTGCGGCGCCGTGCGGTCCCGAAGGGCTCGTCTGCGGTAACTCGGCGAACTCCGCCCTGTCGGGCCTGCCTAGTCATTTCAGCGGAGAACGCTCACACTGGACAGGCGTCAAGTCATTCGCCATGAGTTTATCGCTCTAATCCACCGCTAATGATGCCACTAAAAGCGCCAACGCCCAGCATAAACAGCCACAGTATACGGCCCAGCCCACGACGACTGGAACTGCGGACTGGTTAGGAGCTGTCCGACGATTCTCTATCTGATCAATCAACAGCAGCCACGGCCATGCCATGCCCTTATGTCAGGCCCATTACTTTCCACTCCGAGGCAAAGAAGCGACAGACGTGCACTTACAGGCCTGCCAGCAAATATTTACCTAGCAAACGGCACAGGCGACACAAAAACTCAGCAGGAGCTAAAGTACACGGCGATGTTCCATTTCAGCAGATCAAACTGCACGCCATTTCACGACAAAGGGCGTGTTTTCCGTCGTGTTTTCAAAGGCTGTGTCTTGAGTTTCCGCGCCATTTCCGCCCGTTACCTGTACTAGAGACGATAACACGCACTGCCTTCGAAATGCGTGATCAGAATTCAGCCCGACCAGCTAAGTGCTCGAGCTTCATCCAGCAGACCACATACATACCTACATGTCCTCCGATCTTCCTCGGCCCGTCTGCCCGCTGTACCCTGTTTACCCGCAACGGTGGCAGGTCAACAGCTGGACGTGTTTATTCCGCGCAGAAATGCACGCCGGCGTCGACATCTTTATTTGGCGCGGAAACGGAACGTCGACGTCTTGTTTTTCGGCGCGAGCGCGTGCGCGTGCCTGCAGTGCGTGGCATTGTTTGGAGGGGTGGCGGTACAGCGGAGCGGCTCCCCGGCTCCCGGCTCCCCATCACTGCCGGGACACGCGCCGTGGCCGGATGTGACGTGATGACGAGCCGACGGCGCAGTCAGGAGGCAGGAGCTGCTGTATTCTGGAGCTGCAGGGGCCGGGGAGCGAAAGACACGGGGGAGACGAAAGTAGTGCGACGAGAGTCTGCTCGCACGCTTGGTATACGCATGAAGGCCACGACCTGAACGCAGCGACACAACATGCATGCGAAATGATATGTTAATTGTGATATACGGAGACTACTATTGTGGGCGCACATTCCAGGTACAATTAGTTTCGCTATCATTTGGGAGTCAGGCGTTGGATGGTAAATCGAAACATGTATAGTGTATTGAAGCTGTGCCGCCTCTGTTTCTGATCATTTAAAAAATAGTTCCAACTTTTTGAATGGATGGATTGACGAAATCAGAGCCCGCGCTAAGCAGAGCTTGTCTCTCTTTCCTCGTCCCCGGCCTCTTTAGACGGCCTCCTATCCCGTCCCGGCCTCTCTAGACGGCCTTCTGTCCCGTCCCTGGACTCTCTAGACGGCCTCATGTCCCGACCCCGGCCTCTTTAGACGGCCTCCTATCCCGTCCCGGCCTCTCTAGTCGGCCTGCTGTCCCGTCCCGGCCTCTCTAGACGGCCTCCTGTCCCGTTCCTGGCCTCTCTAGTCAGCCTTCTGTCCCGCCCCGGCCTCTTTAGACGGCCTCCTGTCCCGGTCCCGGCCTCTCTAGATGGCCTGCTGTCCCGACCCCGGCCTCTTCAGTCGGCCTCCTGCCGAGCTGCCGAGTGGCCGGCGCTCGGCGGTGACACCGGGTGTGACCGCGTGTCCCCGCCGCTCACTATCTGTCAAAACCGGTATCTTAATTGCTAAAAAGTGTCTGAGGCCCTCTCTGGCGCGACGATAGGCGCGATAGCTTTTACGAGCTGCCGGTTATAACGAACACCGGCCGTCTGTTGGTTTTGTGACGTCACCCGAGCCTGAACGAAGAGAAAAAGTGCCGGCCATGGGCATGCCGAGGTGTCAGTAGCCGAGACCGGGGCGTTTGTCTACGTTCCCATCGGCGAGCGGGCCCGTTTGTCATAGTTACTATGAAGTGAAGCGAACAGGAGCGGATGATGACGTGGTTGTGGATCAGACAGACCAGCGCGGCGAAGAGCATTAGGCACATACATCTGTGGAGCCTTAGATAGCACAAATCAAATACAGTTAGTGGAGTGGAACAATCATGCTGAGTGTGTATCACCGTGTCAATACGGCTGAAATATGCGCAGCTAACGGCTAAGTGGCAGTAACCGTATTCGAGAGCGTTTATCTAACCACAAACCAGCATGATTCACGCTTTAGCAGACGTCCAGCGAACATTTGCGCACGCGTTTCTACACCCGACACCGCGCCGGCTTAACCCGGGCTATACACAACCCTTCACCCTCACTGACGTTCTGCTGTTTACCCGGCGGTGTTTACCCTCCGCGTATGGCGCTGTGCCGGACCTGTCTCTGCGGCCAGGCAGGACAGAGTGGCACGCGCCAGAGCCGGCCACTGACCGCCGCCGGAGCCGGGCCGGGCCGCGGCATCTCCGGACTGCGGTCATCCCGCGCACGTCGCTCGTCCCGGCCACCGCCCCGGCCCCGGCCCCGGCGACCACCGCGCGCGCCACTAATCCGCTCTAATTGCTGTCGCGCGCCAGCACTGGCCGCCAAATCACGCCGCAGAGCCGGGCCAGCGCAGACCGAGCTGGCTCAGCCGAGCTCAGTCGACCGGCCGTGTGACCGGCATGGCGACTCGCTGAATCGGACTCTGTCAACTGTCCAGCCACCCAGATATGTCCAGTTCCAGCGGTGTGTAGCGGGCATAGACTAAGCTCTGTTGGCCGTGTGTTTGTGGTGGTGTTGGTGGTGGTAGGGGTGGTGGTGACTCAGGGGGAGGGGCAGCCTGGGGTTGGTAAGACAGGGATGTTTTATACAGCCGACGTCCAGACGGCTTCAGTAGCAGCCCGGTAGGAGGGCGGAGCAGAGTTAGTGTAGCACCGGCCGCGATGGCGGTGCGATGACCTCGGCCTGACCCATCTGATGGCGGCTGCCGGCCCCCGACCGGTGACGCCGCGTGTTTGGACGGCTCTCCCGCCGCGCCAACTGCCACGTCATGTCACGCTTAGTTAATGCCCAGATAACGCGCGTGCAGTTATTCATAAATCATCATTTAGCGGCTGGATGTTTTAACGAATGGCGGAGTGTTAGTGGTTGCTGTCAGTTTGGACAGCGGAGGCGGGGCGGTGCAGTCGGATGTTTATCTGTGGCAGCCCGGCTGCAGATCTCAGCTGCTGCTCCTGACCTCGGCATTAGTGGCTCTGACGGCTCTGGCCGTGAGCTCTGACAGCGCGACATGTCAGAGCTACAGCGATACGGATCGGTGTGCGACCGCGTGCACTGTGCAGGTCTCGTATGACAGGTTTGATGCAGTGCATGGTGTTGAACCAGTTTAATCCTGTGTCCAGTGACCGGGCTTCAGATTTGAAAGACTACTGGAACCACCTGGCCTGAGGTCCCGTGATCAGCTAACCCTTTCCCCGCTTTCCAACAGGTCTATGTCTCTGAAATTAGCGACGAATTTCGATTGAAACTCAGCGTCGCGTAGTGATTTGCCTTTTCACGGACATGGCAGGTCCACCGGTGCTCATGGTACATACCTGAGGTCCCGTGACTGACCTCCCCTCTCTCCCGGGCAGGTCCGCAGGCGCTCACACCTCCTCGAGGTCCCGTGTCTGACCTCCCCTCTCTGTCGGACAAGTCCACCTGTGCTCACACCTCCTCGAGGGCCCGTGTCTGACCTCCCCTCTGTCCCGGCAGGTCCGCCGGCGCTCACACCTCCTCGAGGTCCTGTGGCTGACCTCCCTTCTCTCCCGGCAGGTCCGCCGGTGCTCACACGTCCCCGATGTCCCGTGTCTGACCTCCCCTCTCTCCCGGCAGGTCCGCCGGTGCTCACACAGCGCGTCTCTCCGCATCTGGTGGTGCGTCTCGGGGACGACGTCCGCCTCAGCTGCCCCGTGGCCGCCACACCGCCGCCCATGCTCGAGTGGAAGAAGGACGGCACCCAGATCCTCGATACCTGGGAGCGCTTCAACCTGCAGGAGAACATGCTGCGCGTCTCGCGCGTCACCGCGGACGATGCCGGCGTCTACGTCTGTGTCGCCGTCAACGGCTTCGGCACGATGCGCGTGGCCACGGAGTTGTTCGTCATAGGTGAGTGCCGCGGTGGGGCGGGTAACGATCGGGACCGGCCGTGGCCGGACGTCACGTGTTTGTACGTGGTTAGGCCCCTCAGTGCACCGATGTGCGGTGGTTACGTACAGACCATGTGAAGCGGTCGTAAATCACAAGCGCGAGAGGCATCTGTCTTCACTGCAGAGGTAGGTGCAGTTTAAATGCGTCTTGACCGTATCTTGCAGATTTACAAAGAATCGTACGCAATCTTTACCGACTCTCTCAGCTCTCTCATGGACAGATTTTATGGGATGTCTCACGCAACATCCCCATCAACAGTTTATTAGAAAAAATATATATTAGAGACATTCACGACTTCGACTGTCGATCATGGGGTATGGAAAAGAGTAATTTAGTTCTAGATTAATGCTCCTGTATGATACCAAAACCAATAAATGCATGCGAAGTGTTGATCATGTCGCGAAGACAACCATGATTATTCCTGCTAAGTACTATATAGATATATCAGGTTACATATCCTCTGTAACAGTGTAACAGAGGTCAGTGTCAGTGTAACACTGACCTCTGCTTCAGACTCTCCTATTGGTCACATATCATGAATAATCCGTCAATGGCTAGCATGAGTCAGGAAGCTCCTTGCTAAAGCCAAATGCGCGATTCATATGCAACATTCAGCTGCGAGTCAAACTATTCCGACACGGCTTTTTATGATCTGCTGGCTGTCATCGCATTTATCGATGTTTAAACATTGCATTCATCATATTGGATCTATTTTTAAATGTTATAATAATATTGATGGCTTATATGTATATTAATATTTCTTGCCATCGTCGGTGCAACAATAACATTTGGTTTTTTATTCAAAATACACTCGGAACCAGTGGTGTTGAAGCAGTGTTTAATCATCGCGTAATCCGTACCGTTTTGCCTCGGAAGTCGCCACACATATTAACTGCACTGCAACACTACGTGGTTCCTCTGACCATCCTATGATTCGACCGGTGACAAATATCAGCCTGGTCCGCGGCGGCGGCGGTGGTCTTTGTTGGCCTACAGCGCAGTCGCCCGCTCCGGTTCACAGCACACCGCAATTTACTTTCAACATCGCCAGGAGGCTTCAGGCTTACTGGAGCATTCCCTGCGGGATCAGGTCATCACGCAAATGGGGGAATGAATGCGATATGCTGCGAGTGTTTACCTGCAGCTAGCCTCTCTCAGTATGACAGCATATTATCTCTCGCATCCGATGAGGGCCTCAGGTCTTTGTTCTTTCGCGGCGCACCTTCCTATATGAGCCCGGAACTGAAATGTAAACAGAGCGATAAATTGGGTGTTTTCATTAACTGCGGAAAACAGCGTCCCAGTTCAGTCCAGGGGGATACAGAGCCTGTTACGGTGTCGTCTGTGTCGGTCCAGCCAGCCTCTACCCGGGGCCAGTACCCGTCCCTCTGCTCCCCACGCCCTGGACGTCCGCCGGCCATCAGTGATGACGGCCGACTTGGCCGGCACCCCTTTGATGTCAGTGTTTGAGATGCGGGTGACACACAGCTCGGCGCCTGGCACCTCCGTCCAAAGTTAATGGCCGCGCCGCCATTGCCGACGTTTCGTCACGGCGGCATTACTGGCGCGGACCACCGCCGCATTCGGCATTTTCCCGCCTGGAGACGTTGCCAGACTCTAACTTTGTGCCATTCATATGCATATTGCACGCTTTCCGCTATTGCAGTCGGCATTCAGAGTCGGCAGCAGGGGAGAGCGGCGCGGCGCGGCGGACGCAGCGATAAAACTGCACACGATTCGCGGCGCACAGAGCAATTGGCAGCGGGGAGCGGCGTGCCCGCGCCTCGTCTGGCCCTGCTGAACACCGGGGCTGTGGCCCGAGCTGTGTCAGCCGGCCCGAGCCCAGCTCCAACGCAAACACCGAGCCGAAATGGAAAACGTGCGGGCCATTCATCTGTGGAGGCTGACGCATTGCCGCCGAGCGTGTTCAGAGGGCGGCACATTTGTCAAACTGCTATCAGTTTCCTCGCAGCGCCCGATTACACCCCGATCTGGCAACCGTTCAGCTGCAGCTGACGACGGAGGCGCTCAGCTTTGACCCCGGATGACCTCACAGCCTCTGGGTGACCTCACAGCCGCCCCGGCTGACCTCACAGCCTCTGTGTGACCTCACAGCCACCCCGGGGGACCTCTCAGCCGCCCCGAGGGACCTCACAGCCACCCCGGGTAACCTCACAGGCCCGGGTAACCTCACAACCCCGGGTGACCTCACAAACCCGGATGACCCCACAGCCCCGGATGACCTCACAGCCTCAGGTGACCTCACAGCCTCGGAAGACTTCTGTGACCGCTGAATCACTGATCTAAAGATAACTCAGCTGCACTGATTTCTGAAGACTCGATCACATTGGTGGAACTTTTTCCAATTCCTTAGGGTGGCCCATCGGTCTGTTTGTCATTATTTCCCGTTTCCATAATGTTCTTTTTTGCGCTGTGAGGATAACATCATTAAGGTTTTTAAGGTTGTTTATGTTTTGTTTTTTTAATAACCATAAGGATCAACTTGCGATTTTTCGCTAAACATAAGCGTTATAAGCGGCATCTGGTGTATTGGTAAACGCCTGAAGTTATGCTGCACCGCATAGCTTGAGGCATACTCCTGTCCCTAGATGGCACTAGTAGTAAGCGCCTG
>JARBER010236906.1:0-13160 GCA_030265075.1 Balanus glandula | reverse complement strand
GTCTTATCCCACCACAGAACAGAGCACAGACAGCACGGCTATCCCGTCTGATGTCACCACAGAACAGAGCACAGACAGCACGGCTATCCCGTCTTATCCCACCACAGAACAGAGCACAGACAGCACGGCTATCCCGTCTGATGTCACCACAGAACAGAGCACAGACAACAGGGCTATCCCGTCTTATCCCACCACAGAACAGAGCACAGACAGCACGGCTAGCCCGTCTTATCCCACCACAGAACAGAGCACAGACAGCACGGCTATCCCGTCTGATGTCACCAGAGAACAGAACACAGACAGGACGGCTATCCCGTCTGATGTCACCACAGAACAGAACACTGAGTCAGTGACTAGAGGTGTTAACGATGGCTATGCGTCTGATGTGACTAGTTCCGCAACCGAGGCCGAACCACCTGCTGAGGGCGAGTACTTCATTGAAGGAAGAACTGGAGGAAAGGAAGATTTCAACGTGGAAGGCAGCGGCTATACGGAACAAGCCGAACCTTCCTCTGAGATTACTAATGATGCTAGCGCTACCGAGTCGACCAGGGAGGAAACTGTCAGCTCGGTTCCTTCGGCAGCATCCACCACCGAGACTTCTGACATCCAAGCGTCGAGCACCGAGTCGCCTGCTGCCACCGACCCCACCGCTCCCAGCATCGGCGCTGCCGACTTCACAACTCCCAGCACCGACACAGCCGACTTCACGACTCCCAGCTCCACAGCCGGCCCCACCTCTCCCAGTCAGGCCACTGCTGGACCCAGCAGTCCGGACGGATCGGATCCGCTGGGAGCTGAGTCCATATACGATCAGCCTGAGTCAAGCACGCCAGGTATGCATGCTAAAGGAGAGCTGGCAGGGTAGCCTTAGTTGTCTTAATGGCATGGTAGATGAGTAAACTAAGTCACAATGCATGCTCCGGTTCTACAGATCATTATGTGCCAATTACTCTGTCATGATAATAACCATTTTCACGAAGTATTGTTGTGTGATACTTTGTACAGTTAATTTAGTACGATTTTTCGATGCGATGGATTTCCGAGATCACGACACACACTAAGTTAGGCTTGTTGCGCTGGTGTTGGCCCCACCACCCAATCGCGCGATTCCGGTCACCGACAGAATTTAAGTTGAAAGCTTAAAGGGACTCGGTCACTTTAAGTACAAGTCATCTTAAACAAGTCCTAAGAATCACTGATGATTTTCTATTGTAATATGCTTACTTAAGCACTTCAAGTAAAACATATATGAATAATAATTGTCTAAGAGTGCTTACGATTTTGTCACAACATTAAAAGTAGGTATATAAAAACGGCTTGCGATGCAACATATACATATAGTATAAATATGTAATAACTGTAAATCCTTAATGAAAATTGAGAGCAGTAAAAAAGAAGCGACAATTTCTTGACGAAACAGCGCCATTGTAAATAATATCTAGATCTGTAGTGTCAGTAAAACCTTGGTATCACCTTGGTGCACCTTTGTGCGATCACCTGTGTGATGTTAAACTGATGTACCCTTCACATAAGCTACAGGAAGCCTTATTTACACAAATATTTGTATTTCAGCGGCTCTTGATCTGACTGCAAATCAAGACACCACCGTTGCTCCAGACAGCACGGCTCCTCCAAATAGCGCAGCTTCTCCAGACAGCATGGCCTCTCCAGACAGTACGGCAACTCCAGACAGCACCGCTGCTCCAGACAGCACGGCTACTCCAGACAGCATTGCTTCTCCAGACCGTCAGACGTCTCCAACTGAACAAGTTGTTGACGACCAAGCGACCGCCACTTCACCGACAGAATACGAGACAACCGAAGTCTCTGGGACAACAGAGGAATCTGACACCCCAACAGCAACAGGTGTGATGACTTCTGGCATCGATACAACTTCACCAGAATCTTCTGGAGAGCCGATAGACGAGGCGTACTCCACGACTTCAACTCCCGAAGCTGAGGAACTAGAGGAAGGCTCTGGATCGAGCGAAGCACCAGCTTCAACTGCTGCCGGACCTGAGATCGAACAGCCCGTAATCCTCCAAGACGACAGCCTGTTGACTACACAGATCACCCCTTCTGCTGAGGACGGGACAACGGCTGTTGGCAGCGTGACCACTGAGAGGCCTCAGGCAGGTGCTCCGACTGGCACCGCAGCATCGCTGCCAGAAGGTTCCGGGGACAAGACTGACCATGGTCCCGGGGAACATACCTTCGAAGATCTTCTTGGTATTCCTGCCACAACTGAGGGAAGTATAGAGATCGTTGAGGACTCTACAACCGAAGTCCCACCGGATGCATCGACAGTGAGGGAAGACAGCCGAAGCAGCACAGTTGAGCCCAGTGACTCCGGGGCCCAGCCCAATAGCGACATAGTCAACATCATTGATGGAATTCTCGATGACACCACAGAACCGAGTCCGGCGTACAATCAAGAGAGCTCAACCAAAGACACTGTCATTGACGGCTCGGGCGAAGCACCTGGTCTAGAAGAACAACAGACATCTCTCACAACCGAGGCGGCTAATGTCAACGAGGGATCCGGCGTCTTGGAGGTAACAACGGCACCTGCTACGGGAGCATACGAGGACACTGAGCTGCCTGAAGGTGTTACGGTTCCAGTTCAGCCCACAGACAGCACCATCGATGTGATTCCTGAGGCTGACACGAGCGCTCCTGAGGCACGATATGCCGAGGGTGAGGGTCCCGCCAAAGAGGCAAGTGGTGCAGATATCCCCGGAGAAACGGAACAACCAGAGATTCAACTATATAGTGAAGATGTCTCGGGAATCGACAACATATCTACCACCACGGATGCCTCCACAGTGAGCCAGGGAAGTGTTGAGCCAGCAACTGAGTACGGTCCTACCACCGGGTCTGTCGCTGGAGTGGAGACAGCCACCGAAGTCGGTACTACCACAGACTCCGGTGACGGCGTAGTGCAGAGCCCCGAGTCTGGTCCCGTCTCCGTCTCCGTTGACGGTGTGGAGGCAACCACTGAGACCGTCGATGTCTTTCCCTCCTTCGGGTCCATCCTAGGCAGCATCGGCGACGCTCTTGGCCTCGGATCTGGCGACTCTCCTAACACAACTGAAGCGTCAGATGTTTATATTGATCCAACTGAGGTACCTGTGGTCTCTCCAGAAGACATAGAGGCATCTGGTCTCTCTCTTGATGAGGGCAATGAATCTACTGAGTCTTCTACCCCAACTGAAACGTATGTCGTATATCCTGATCCAACGGAAATGTCCATCGTTTCTCCCAACCTGGCAGATAATTTGTTTGACCAGCTCCTCGGCACCGAGAGCGAGCAGCAGATCCCAACTGATGCTCCTGGAAGTGAGGAAGGAAAGGCTAGTGTTGTGAATAATGAAGAAGAAAAGGCAGGACCTGTTGAAGCCGGAGGGACAGACGGTGCTCAGAAGAAAGATAACAAAGCTGCAGAGGCCTTGTTGAGCACAAATCCAACTTCCTCTCCTGTGGACCCAACAGAGCCTGTCGTCACGATTTACGGAACTGATTCGACCGGTGAAACTGCACAGACAACCTTCCAGCCAACGGAGCCCGGCAGCAGAGCCAGTCAGGAAGATTTTGTTGACAGTTCAGGAGATGGTGCTCCTAACAGCACAGAGGAGGTAGCTTCTGAGACGACAGAGTCCAGCAGCGCTGTCAACCCGACTGAAGCCATTGAGGTATTGGCAGACAATGTAACTGCTGAGCCTTCGATAGAAGAGACGACACACGCCGATGTCCCGACAACCGCAGACTCGGAACTGAGAAGTACGGTAAGCCCAGCGGAACCCATTGAAGGTTCAGGAGCTGATGCGAGTGTAGAACCAGGTTATGAGACCACAGAGCAAGGAAGCACGGCCAGTCCCACAGAGCTCATTGAAGATTCAGGAGCTTATGCTAGTGCAGAGCCAGACTATGAGACCACTGAGCCAGGAAGCACGGTCACTACTACGGAACCTATCGAAGGTACTGAGGCTGATCCCACTACAGACTCCAGTTCTGAGACCACGAGGCCGGAAAGTACTCTCAGCGCCACTGAATCCACCGAAGGCTCAGGAGCTGATGTGAGTGTTCAACCAGGTTATGAACCGACAGAACCGGGAAGCACCGTTAGTCCAATGGAAACCACTGGAAGCTTAGGGAACAATGTGGAACCAGGCTTTGAGACCCCACAACAAGGAAGCACTGATTCAGCTACAGTTGGCGAGCTTGCAGAAACTTTTGAAACCACCAACGGACCTGTAACTTCCGAGCGTCCACCGGCTGAAGACAGTTTTACTGGAGAAGCAGTCCCAGTCAGTGGTTCACCGGACAGCGCCAGTCAGCTGGCGGGAGACGACAGAGAGGTGACGACCGCCTCGCCTGCTGACCCCACGGAGCCGACCCCGAGTCCTGCAGCCGCCGAGAGCACGGCGACTGGTGTCACCGACACCACGCCAACACCAGCGACGCTCACCACCGAGCCCAGCGCCGTCACCGCAGACATCCTGTACCCGCTGTTCCATCTGTTTGGCGATGACAGGCAGTCCAGAGAAGATGCCACCAGTCCGGCAACCACCACTCAGGCAGCAGTGACGGAGGCTGGAGCCACGACTGTTCCGGAACTGGGAGAGACTGTAACAGCTGTTACACCCACCGAGTCGGTGACGGCTGAGACCACAAGCGTTTCAACCTCTGAAACTGATAGCTATGGTCCAACTACAGAATCTACAACAGATACGGATACTACCGATTATGTGACAGGCACTGAAGCCCCGTACAATGATGCTACTACCGAGCCTGTGACGGGCACTGAAGCCCCGTCCAGTGATGTTACTACCGAGTCTGTGACGGGCACTGAAGCCCCGTCCAGTGATGTTACTACCGAGTCTGTGACGGGCACTGAAGCCCCACCCAGTGATGTTACTACCGAGTCTGTGACGGGCACTGAAGCCCCACCCAGTGATGTTCCTACCGAGTCTGTGACGGGCACTGAAGCCCCGTCCAGTGACAGCCCGCTGTCAGCAGAGGGCGGCGTGGTGCCGGGAGAGGGCGCCTGTCTCGTGGAAGGCACCACGTACGCGGACGGCGCTGCTGTTCCCACCAGCAGCCAGTGTCAGCTGAGCTGCGTCTGCCGCGGCTCCGTCATCAACTGCGAGACGCGCAAATGTCCGGTGGCGCCAGAGGGAGCCTGTCGGCCCTACTACCAGAAGGGCGCCTGCTGTCCTGCTTACGACTGTGGTGAGTGGGCCTTCATGACACGGGAGCTTGGTCAACACAGGGCAGGCTTTTGCTGCCTGGTGCAGGGGATACCTTGGTTAATTGCTGGACTTTTTGGTTGTTTCTTATAAGCTTTTCGACAACAAGTTAATTATCATATTAAATCTTATTACGTAGAAATAAAATACAATCCAGTCCATTCAGTCTATTTGTTATTTCAGCAAAATATGAACATAATAATAAAATCATATTTACTACTTATACTAATTGTGCTCAAAGTAGCAATTGGTGTAAATAAAAGTTGTATTATCTTCTGATCAAATTGCAATAACCAGCTGGAAGTGTTTGCTTGCTCATCTCGTCTTCTAAGCTGGTGCCTGCTGTGCTGACCGGATGGTTGCTGTCCCCGCAGCGGAGGTGCCACCGACACAGGTCTCCCTCCAGTGCTACCAGAACGGCGCGATCTACGCCGAGAACGAGTCGATGCCTCACTCGGACCCGTGCCAGTACTGTCTGTGCCTGAACGGCCAGGCGGTGTGCGCCGAGAGACTGTGTGAGCTGCCCACGGAGCTGGAGGGGCGCGACTGCAAGCCGCTGCCTCCACCGACGGGCCTCTGCTGTCCCAGCGAGTACTCCTGCGGTGAGTCCGACCTCGATCTCGTCCCACACTGAGTACTCACTGCCGCTGAGGAGTAGGGACCAACTTTTTGATTCCTTGAGTCGCTTTGCGTTGAAATGATGACGTAATCCAATCCAGGTTGAGCTTCACCCAACCACAAAGAAAAGTTGTTATAAACGAAATGCTGCTTTTACACACCCTGCTGGTATATAACGCGTATAAAATACCATTGTAGCAAAATATCTGGCGTCAAATAGTGTAACGTTTATTCAGCAGGATGTACGATATGTGACGGTCTGTCTTCCTCGCCGCCCCTCAGACGTGTCGGTGCTGGACAGTCTGGGCCTGACGTCGGAGGCCCGTGAAGCAGGGGAGCCCGGCTCTGTGATCGTCACCACCACACCGCCCACCACCGCTGCCCCCGTCACCCAGACGCTGAGCGTCAGCGGGCTGGCGGCGACGGCCCCGACCGCACCGACCCCGGCCGCCGACACACCGACCGACGGCCGGGAGACCTCCGCCGCCGGTCAGCAGGCCCAGGAGCCTCCGCGGCAGACCACAGAGCTCACAGACGGCGCTACAGAGCAGGACGCTGGCATCGCCCAAACCACCGAATACTCAGCAGCAGCGGAAACCACCGAGTTTGGTTTGAGCACTGATGCTACCGAGTCTACCACTGGCGCTGACGCTGCAGAGTCTACCACTGGTGCTGATGCTGCAGAGTCTACCACTGGTGCTGATGCTGCAGAGTCTACCACTGGTGCTGATGCTGCCGTGTCTATTACTGGTGACTACTCTACTGTGTCTACCACCGGTGCTGACGCTACCGAGTCTACTACAGACTCTAATGGTGCTTCAACGACTGGTGCTGATGCTGACGGACCTACCAATAATGCTACCGAGTCTGCGACTGACGCTCCTGCTACTGAGTCCACCACTAGTGCTGATGCTACAGAGTCCACCACTGGTGTTGGTGCTACCGTTACTGGTGCTGATGCTACCGCTACTGGTGCTGATGCTACAGAGTCCACCATTGGTGCTGATGCTACAGAGTCCACCACTGGTGCTGATGCTACAGAGTCCACCACTGCTGCTGATGCTACCGCTACTGCTGCTGATGCTACAGAGTCCACCACTGGTGCTGATTCTACAGAGTCCACCACTGGTGTTGGTGCTACCGCTACTAGTGCTGATGCCACAGAGTCCGTCATTGCTGCTGATGCTGCAGAGTCTACCACTGCTGCCTATGCTACCGAGTCTACCACTGGTGCTGATTCTACCGTTACTGGTGCTGATGCTACCGCTACTGGTGCTGATGCTACAGAGTCCGCCATTGGTGCTGATGCTACAGAGTCCACCATTGGTGCTGATGCTACCGAGTCTACCACTGGTGCTGATGCTACCGTTACTGGTGCTGATTCTACCGTTACTGGTGCTGATGCTACAGAGTCCACCACTGGTGCTGATGCTACCGAGTCTACCACTGGTGCTGATGCTACCGAGTCTACCACTGGTGCTGATGCTACAGAGTCTACCACTGGTGCTGATGCTACAGAGTCTACCACTGGTGCTGATGCTACAGAGCCCACCACTGGTGCTGATGCTACAGAGTCTACCACTGGTGCTGATTCTACCGTTACCGGTGCTGATTCTACCGTTACTGGTGCTGATGCTACCGAGTCTACCACTGGTGCTGATGCTACAGAGTCTACCACTGGTGCTGATGCTACCGTTACTGGTGTTGATGCTACTGTGTCGACATCTGGTGCTGATGCTACAGAGTCCACCACTGGTGCTGATGCTATCGAGTCCACCACTGGTGCTTCTTACACCGAGCCTACAACGGAAAGTCCTGCCGTTGAGGCCCTGTTCAAGCCAGAAGACTACGAGCCAACAGCAGATGTCGAAGGTGTGAAGTCAGACGCTACTACCGAGGCTGCTGAGCTCACGACTGAGGCGGCTGGCCCTGGGTCTGGTGACGGCTCCTCTCCGACCGAACCAGCAGAGACGCAGCCAGAGTATAACGAGATCGCCACTAACGGTGGTCCACCCGCCCCGGGAACGGAGGAGTTCGTGACAACTCCATCCACGAGTTACGCTGACGCTTCCTCCACTGAGCCGATCTCTGCCGCTGAGACCACTGATGCCACTCCGGTTGGTGTCTCCGATTCTCCGGCCGGCACCACAGACACTTCAGCCGGCACTGCAGACAAACCTAACGGCTCGTCCAACACCAAGCTCGTCTACTCGACCCCGAGCTTCACCCCTATGGACGGCGACGAGCCGGGCCAGCACGACGCTCCCCTCATCTCCGTCACTGACGAGACGCTCGACATCCTCTCCTCGGTGGGCGCCGACGCCTTCGAGAACGCCACCGACATCACGGACGCGGAGGTGGCCGCGCCGGACCCGGCCCTCGCCGCCGCCGCTGTCACCGGAGCAGGAGAAGGAGGAGAAGGGCCCGCCGGCACGTGCCTCTTCGACGGCAAGTTTTACGCGTCGGCGCAGCAGATCTCCCGCGACGACGCCTGCGACTTCTGTTTCTGCTTCCGTGGCGACATCATCTGCCTGCAGCAGTCGTGCCCGCCGCCGGTGCCGGGCTGCGTGGAGCAGCCGATCGAGGGCTTCTGCTGCCCGAGGTACGAGTGTCCATCCGAGGAGGAGGCCGAGCCGCCGACGGTGGCGCCGCCAGGCGGACAGGCGGCCAACTGCACCGTCCAGGGCGCCACCTACCGAGCCGGGCAGCTGATCGAGGCTGCCTCCGGGCCATGCCTCGAATGCAGGTCAGTGACGAATCCTGTTTGGTGTTTTGTCCATCTGCATTAGCCTAAATCATTATACATTCGCGATAGTCCCGCTTGCGTTGAATCCACGGGAAGGTTTTGGTCAACAATGTTTGACGATTTTATTTTGAGTTATTTCTACCTCTGAACAAAATAGCATGGCTCTAGTACCAAACATCCAGCTAACAACACTTGCCGTTGTCTCAACGTTGTGACAAGGCTGCAACACAACCACTCAACGTAGTAACGGGTAGTTGTGTAGACTCCTGGGAACGCTGTCACAATGCCTTGCAGCGCTCACAAAACGTCAAAATAACGTTGTTACGCTACTTTTGGCAAGCACAGCTAACGTGACTAATGTGGTCGCTCATTAATCTTAATATGGCAGTGCATGTACTCAATTCAGTTATACTGTTACTTGTACCACATTGCAAGATGTTCTTCCCGAGTTACAAGAACAAAGTTGTGACATTGTAACGAAACAACGTTGCTGCAACGTTTAATATCAACGTTTAAATACGACTTCGTTCTCCACAACTTTCACGCCACTGCCGCTACGTTTTCAGAATGTAAAATTTCAACTTGATCTTTGACAACGTCGTTACGTTATTTGTTACCTGGATAATATCCTTTGCCAAATCATCACGTGTCTATTGACACCATTGTAACTTTGCTATCCTGTTAAGCTAAACGCAGCAGCGGCACTTGTCGCCTGACGCCCGTGTTCCGCCCATCTCCAGGTGTGGCGTCAGCGGTGAGATGGACTGCGACCCGCGCCACTGCGAGCCGCAGCCCGTGCTGAAGAAGATGATGATCACAGCCGCGAACCGGAGGCGGCGGTGAGCTGCGTGTCCGTGTGACCTCAGCCGACCTCGACTGACCCGGCCGGGGTGGTGAGAGGGATCGGTGCGGGGTCGGTGAGAGAGGATCGCTGAGGGGCCGGTGAGAGGACTTTGGGCGCTCGCCGGCTCCGTTGTGACGCTGAACAGTGAGTTCCGAGCGGGCCAGAGTCAGTCTGGCGGTGTTGTGTGAGAGAGACGCGCGAAGGTGTGGCTTCCGTCGGTCAGACGTGAGACCTGAGACGGCGGGACACTACTGCGTGCTGACAGAGTGTAGCTAGCTGGTGCCAAAGTGGTGGGTCGCGGAGTGCAGCGCTGAGAGGACCATGTGCAGGGACCGCACGTCATTTAACCGTCACGCAAGTCACGAGTCGCACTGAGCGCGGGAGCTGCACTACTCACAGTGGACTGTGTGACGTCACCAGTGGACTATGGGACGTCACCAGGGGACAATGTGACGTCACCTGGTGACGGTGTGAGGTCACACAGCACGCTGACACGTCCCGAATGGGTACGATGATTGTTAGGGTGCGATGATCGGAAGGATGCAGGGCATTGACGTATGGCGACAGGGTGACTTGATAACGGCTTAGAATGGATTCGAGTGTTGTGGAAGTGTCGAGTGACTCTTTTGACGGTGTCTTTGGTGAATGCAGGAATAACTCTTTGCTGTGGAGGTAGCTTTACTGGCATGTGCATTTTACATGTGATTGAAGTGACAGGCATGCCAACACGTGATACTGGCATCACACAAGTGATGAACATTTCCGTCCGCTGAGACTGTGTAGAGCCCAGCTCAAATGAGCTGAGGGCGTGTAACTATACCGTCTCAGATGAGTAAAGGCGTGTAACTCGCCTGCCCCGTTGGGCTGAGATGACGTCAATAACAGCTCACTATACTGTTATGTCGGGTCTACCCCGACTTCGTGCTCCTCTGACGTGATGAGAAAGTCTATCGTTGTAATACATATCGACTGAAAATCGCTGTGTGTATTCTAGAGATGCAAAACAAAAATATCGAAAAAAAAACAGGAACCGGCACCGGCACCGCCACTGTTCATCATGTGTTGGGACTGGCATCAGGCCCGGCCACATGTGGCAGAGCCGTCCAGGCCCGGCAAGCAGCAGTATGCATGTCTACAGCATCATACATTTAACTATAATTTCACCCCCGAACTTGTTCTGAGCCCGGCATGAGACCGGCAAGCCTGGATTCAGACACAGCATCAGGCCTGCCGGGCCTGAATTTGGACCCGGCGCCGGCTCCATGGTTCTGAAATTTGCATTTTTTTTTGTAAAAGTCGACTGTGACTGATAAGTGGTGTAGTCTTGAAAATAACACTTACAAATAAGTTTATTTGCTGCAATTTTAGTCCTTATAATACTTATACTAGAAAATAACCAATTACTGGAGTCATTAACATTAAGCTGAATAATTATGTTCTTTTAAACAACAAAAAGCCGTGTGAACTTTCCAGTGGCCGTCTGGTATGCTCCACTCTTCTCAGGACTCCTCCTGGCCTGGCCAGGGACGCTGGCTGTTTTGCCGAGCAGACTCAATAAGCCACAGGACAAGTTTAAGAGACATCTGTTGGTAATTTCAAAAGTTATGTGCCGTTCAATGACGCACCGTGGGAGGTGAATGAGCAACAATTATACAATAGTCATTGGGAATGGGCTCAACTGGCATAGCACTGACAAATTGATATAAGTTACTGCGTACTTTCTGAATATGAAGCATTTGTATATTTCTATATTGACTTATATTGGAATGCCAGGAACATTGACCATTTTGGAAGTTGGTTACGTGACCTGACCTGGTGATCAGATCTGAAATGGCCCGGACCAAATTGTGACCATCCCGGCCTCAGATGACCTGACATGACCTTTTGGAATTTATAAATTGCTAGGCAGTTTCTGTCAGAAGCTATCCTAGAAACTTTTAACGCCGATTTCGAATCTGGCATCCATCAATTGTTATCAGATGCTTATTAATACAGTTTTAAGCCAATTAGTTCTCAATATGTACACATTTACGATACAATGACTGCTAGGCCATTAACTTGACCTCAGAGGTCATCCAATGACCAAGGACCTTAAACTCCAGCGGCTTTCTTTCGTCGAGACTGCGTTGGCAGTCTCTCCTTATCGAACGAAAAGTGTATTTCTCAGCGTTTCTTTTGAGGTCCGCCCACTGCACAATCTCTAAGGGAAGTGAATGGTACTTAAAACGAAGAGTTTAAGTTAAACTTATAAAACCGATTTGTCAGTGTGGCAAAAGGGTCTCAATTTCGACAAAACAGTATCAAATTTAATAGGGAAGGTCATTGGTATGAAAATTATGCATTATCTATAACCCTATTTAAAGACATCGGTCGGTAAATTTTTGAGCGATATGGATTTTCATTCCAAGATGGCGACCAGAATCGAGGTCTGCAAAGCAATATATTTGGAACATACAGTCAGATACTGGCAATCCAAGTGCCATTTTCTAGCTAACGTCAATTATAATCACTGTACACAACTCAGGACACTTTTTTGGTGACCTATGACGTCACAGAGGTCAAATTCCCAAAAACGTAAAATTCGACCAAATTTGCCATTATGACCTGCTTTGACCTTGAAGATGTTTACCTAAGGTCACTAACATTGTACAAAATGTAGACCATCCTATATATATATATATTATAGCACTATCTATACTGTAAGTTTGGTTGTTCTAACTTTCATACTTTAAAACATCTTAGGGGGGGGGGGAATTTTCTTCCCCACCCCCTCCAGTGCGAGTTAGCGGCATACACCTCTCTAGTGCGCGTGTTAAGTTTTAGGTGCTGAATAAGTGACTTTGAAGCAATAACTTTATCCGCTGCTTGAAGGGTAAGATAACACAATTTTCTCAAGCTTGATACTCATGTGTTACTTTATAGAAGAACGGGAACCACAGGGGGCGAATGTGTTCGATTTTATTTTGTTGCTAAGTGGGACACTATTCAGTCATATACATTATACATTACTTATACATATGCGGAAAATTCCTTTATTAAATAGACACATACCTACCACAGCGCAAACGAAGTTTACTGGTATTTGGAAGCTACGCTTAATTATGCCTCATGCCGCTTGTTCTCGTGATTATTGAAGGGTAGCACAATTAACTTCACCGGAAGTCTAATCAGCAAACGTAATTAAAACTTGTTTGATTTGGTGATCCAATCTTCAATGAACGGCTCGTGCAGTGCTATTCGCCGACATACTCATCAGTCTCATTTTCTTCGGATAGGCTGCGCAAAACTTTGAAGCCAGGCCTGCTTCATAGTGAATGTAGACAGGTGTATGATGCCAGTGAATCCATCGACAAATTGTAAATGTGGATCTATGATACCGGTGGTCCTTGGATCCAGATTCCAGAGATCAGCACCCGGGATACTTGTTTGGATCCGAGCACATGCCTCCCCCATGTTCCTTCCATTGTTCCCTGATAATACCGTGCCTCACATTGTTCCCTGAGAATACCCTTGATAGCTAACATCGCCCTATTTATTTATTTATTTATTTAGACAAGCCGGCACATCCACTCTTTTGTACATTATACACGTTTGCATACAGCACAAGTGGCTATTACGTGCCCGTCGCGATGTTATATGAAGTGATCGGGTAGGGGACAGGGGTTAAAGGATTAGGGATTGTGCAGTGCGGCGCGTCAGC
>JARBER010236797.1:0-13162 GCA_030265075.1 Balanus glandula | reverse complement strand
TATATGCGTTATAGACCATATGCTAAACAACACAGTGAGTCGTGAGGGTCAAACATGTTCCTTGCATTACCGTGGTGCCACCTTAATCAATCATTCAATCAATCAAAACATATTTCGAAACAAGCAAAATCATAAGCAAACACATGGACGATCGGTGTGTTTAACGACCTTCAATGTGGTTTAACAGCATCCTTAATGAAAATGTTCTTATTCTTGGAATAATCATCAACTCATGCGCAATCGCAAATGAGAAATGAATGTAAGCCCCACAAGTGAAAGGTCTGTTGTTGTTGGCATGATTTGTCAGCTTACGTATCACGAATGAAACCTAAGCAGGAATTCTCGGAGTGTGGATCAATCCTTCCGTTGTCAATACATGGCATCCTTTACGGAGCCACAGTCTTCTTTATCAAGCTTTCCCTGACAACTGTTTCTCTTAAAATTCCGACCAAATGTCCCACAGCGAGAACAGTTTAGTATAGCCCTGTTCATTAGAATGAATGCACAATTATATCCACTTCCCAATTTGCTGTCCAAGCGAGCATACCAATTTACAAATTTGATTGCTCATAAGCTGATAGCTATTTAAATCACACCGGAAATCACGTAATACATATTTTGCTTGCGATTGTGTAGGTACTGGCTACTATTCACGAAACCTAGTACGTTTTTTAGTACGTTTTCCCTGTATCTCACTGCATCGAATGGCGATCATGTGGTGCTATGCTGTAGTTGCTGCCTTACCATGCCGTAGACGCTGCCTTACCATGTCGTAGACGCTGTAGAACACGTCCAGTGGCGAGTTGAGGTCGACGTTGCAGCCGGGGGTGAGCTCTGCGCCGTCCTGCTCGCGCTGGTCGTCGAAGGCCTCCAGCTCCTGCTGCAGCTGCGAGCCGGGCCGCGCCTCCTTCCGCGAGGTGTTCAGCACGTCCAGCAACTTCAGACCTGCAGCAGGTCACCGACACAGAGAGGTCAGCATAGTTGTCAGACGGATATAACACAAGTCTATCGAACACACACTTAGTTTCAGGCCCACAGTGCATATGTCAGGCTTACATCGGAGGTAGGATGGACAATGGACTTTAGGTCTTCAATATCAAGACTCGGTCTTCAATCTTAGTTCTTGAGTACTAAGCTCCCCAGGTGCAGGGTATAAGTAGGTATATGTTGTAGAATATTTAGCAGGACGTCATATCTGCGAAGCCGGCAGGCTTAACGCTACTGCGCAGCCCGTGATGGCTTATTCATGATCGTGAGTCACTGATATCTAAGCATATCGGGGCTGGTGACAAACTATAAACAACCATCCATGGGCAGCTGAGAGGCAATTTGTATTGTTGATGACTTCAAGTTGAATGCTAATTGATTGAGCTCATCAGGGAGTGTAATCACACTTTATCATAATTGAACAATTCAAATTGCCTGTCGGCTTAGCAATATTTTACTAAATTAAGCCAATCAGATGAAACTCTATAGTTAGCTCATAATTATCCTCATTAGCAGCACGATTAATAACGCTTTAACCGTTAATGGCTATAGTTAAGACAGATATGAAAAGCCACCTATATGACTGATTGCTGTTGATCCCGACTAATGTGAGCTCATTCCTAAGCTCCAGATAAACTGTTTGTATCGTCGAACGTATGTGAAGAGTTATTGTCACCTTGACCACGTAATAACGTACCAGGCGTTCGGTTATTTTATTACGGAATACGGCGCAGCGCTCCACTGATAAACACAATGATAAACACATGCGCACTCAAGGCCATACCGAGAAAGAAGTGGCTTACTATTCAGTTTTGTTTTGTTGTGTATTTAATGTGTCTTGCTTCTACAACCTTTTACGGATGTCCTGCAGCAAATAAATAAAGCTTCTCAATATGAATATACCACCATCGTTCCACACGGTCGACACAACTGAAAAGAGTTGGTGACTTTCACATGTGTAGATAAATAATTATATTGAAATGATTCACTATTTATATTCATTCCGTTATCAGACGTTATCTATTAATCGGCTAAGGGTATTCATGCTCTAGATAACGCCGTTGCCATTCTTGCAAATCACGAATTTTATTTAAACCGTCCTCCTTGGCTCAGGGCGTCAGGTCACCATTCCTATTCGTAACATTTCCCGCTTCTCCTGACCAGATCAGCGGCACTTTAAGAACCATTTCTGTTCCTCTGCGGTCAGATACCCGTTACAAACACCAGCTGACTGACCACCCGTCTCTCCAGAGCCTCAGCTGTGTGTGTATGCGTGTGTCGGGCGGCCGCGCCCCAAGGCCAGCCAGGCGGGCAGCACCTGTCTCCGGGCACGGCTGAAAAAGCCGCCGGCCGGCCGACACCGAAGGTCTATCCGCCTTGCAGAGGGATGACCCCGGCAGCAGAGCGGGTTCGAGGCGCGCTCACAGAGCGGCTGCGGTGGTCAGTTCGGCACGGGACGCAGCGCCGGGATGGAGAGTCGAAGTGGCCCGGGCGCGGCCATCGCAGCCCGCCGGCAGCCGCCAGTGTCAACTGGCGCCGTGTTGATGCAGCCGGTTTTCTGAGATGACCAGGTGTTGATGAGGTGTTGATTCGCGGTGTGGCTGTGTCGGCTTAGATGACTGGCGATAATTTGTGTGAACTGGTGATTTGTTGTTTGGCTTTGTAAAACATGTTCAGGAATAAAGATTGGACGCCGTGGTAAAAAGACCACAGGGAGATACGCGGTGCCTTTGAAGGAAATAATTATACCATTTGCTGACTTGCACCTACAACTTTCGCCTTTCTTTAATACATCCGATACAATGGGCCGTAAAATAGGCGATTAAGATGACCACAAAACATTGCCACCATGCCCGGGCAACCTTCGACTAGTGCAACTGTAAATAAACGACAAGTCAAAGACGGCAGCGCAGCCCACCTACCGATGAACTCGTTTCTGATGGTGACACGTTCCTTGATGTCAGAAGTGCTCTTGATAACGCAGTTGATGAAGGCCATGAGCGTGGTACGGTAGCTGATTGACTGGGCGTTCCGGAGCTCGTCCACCACGATCCGGAAGCGGTACCTCTCCTTCCGCAGATCCTGCAGGGCGGGGAAAACCAGCGGCGCTACAACACCACCCTGTAGACAACCCATTGCCGGCAGTACGCCGAACCCGGGCAGGAGTCGGACAAAAACGCCTTTTATATCTAACGGTATGTGGAAGTGAGACATTCCGACGGATTACATTGTGTCCTGGACGTTGTTATATTGTTTGTCGGCTGTCGCACAGAAGGAGGCACTGGCGTGAATGAATGTGAAATAGTTAGCCATCTAACGGATCGTACCATCGCGTGTGGCTCCGCGAACTAAATGAAATGTTAACTGCACAGCGGGACGCTGATGCGTGTTCAAGACATCACTATCATACGGTGTGCGTGACGCTGGAGAGTAATTTTTCCCAATATATCGCTTCCTTTCCTGACCGGAATTGCGGCATGCAGTACATTTCGTCTAATTTAATCAGGAGCTGGCCGCGCACGTGGGCGCTGCTATTCCTGTGATTAGAGGCGTGCTGCTCCACTCGGGGGTGCTTCTCTGCTCAGGCGCTCACCCTGTGTCGCTGCAGCGCGTCCAGTGTTCGCTGGTAGCCTTCATTGTTGTAGTAGCATAGAGCGGTCAGCAGTTTGAATATCTGCTCGCGGACAGTCACGTTCCCCTTGTCCAGAGCTGCGGGCAGACGAGAGAGGAGTCAGTTACGAAGAGTCACGCAGTAGGTACAGGGGTGATGATTACGTAAAATGGATCGGGTGGTAGGAGAGTCAAGCGTTCACGATTTTCGCCATTGATCAGGTGGTTAGAAGTTGATCTCACTATCACAGCAAGAGTATTTAGCTACTGTGGCCACGACTACCGGTGCCTTTTACATCGTAACATGCAGTGAAGGTAAATGTATAATGTATATGGTCGTAATGTCGTAAGTATGTCTACTGCGATCATAAACGCTGCTTAATATCCACGAGCTTTAAAAGTTTAAGCGGATAGCTTTACGGGTATTTTCTCTTCGCATTTTCCTCGTTGATATATGCTAGCTTTATATACGCTGTTTATCTACCCATCGGCAGGAAAGAACAAATTCATCATCAGGCTGTTATAAAAAAATATACCCACAGTGCAATTATCGTCAGTACTTGATCAAGGAAGCAACTGCACAAGACTTGTCGTTCTGTTTTCCTTTTTGGATCAACAAGTAAATGCATTGTCCCATTCATGAGTAAGCTGGAAAGCATGTCTTGTATTCCTCATGTTTATTTGCCGATCGGTGAACGGTTCCAACAATCTTGAACCCAGCTTGGTCGCGTGCAAATGAGTCACTTTATCGTGACAGCGTAAACCAAATTGATATCATATGATGATGCCACATCTCGTACATGTCAACTAAAGATGAAAATGTGTCGCGGTGTGACCACACATGGCTTGGCGAGGCATAGGACCGCATAGTTATCGGCAGTCATAGTACCAGTATAAGCTAACCATCATTGTAATGGTATGCGTAACGGTGCTTGGTATAGTACCGGAGGCAAACTTCCTCGCAATAGCAGCAACTACAGATAGCCATATCTTTCAGAGGAGTTTGGTGGCTGGTATCCGGCCCAGTCAGTTCTTAAGCGCCTCGCGCCCACCTATGCCAAATCAACTGCGGCTTCCGCTGGGACTGCTGCTTTAGCAAGGTGCAGCTAGTCCACTTTATGTGCTATCACTATTCGGTACGATGCTGGTCTGATCGTGCACTGATGGTCCTCAGGTTGTCAGCGGTACTACGCGCATCATGTCTGCTGATTTTCGTCTGGGCATGTATACACATATCCCAGCTCCAAAAACACCCGTATAAATCCGTTTATGCACTACTCGGATGGTCAATTGTTGTACTAGAATCAATTCCCCACAAATCGAACTAACCGATAACTAGCTTGTCTGTCCGAACACAATACACGCGCCTGACCGGGCAAAACAGCGACACCGTCTTAACCTGCTCTCACAAAAAGAGCCTGAATCGCCACCCTGCCCCACGCGGGGTCAAAGGAAGCGGCCTAGGCCCGCCCATTAGACATCTCTCTGAGAAACCGCCTCTTCTTTCTGGCACAATCAGACGATCTCCGCCAGCTCGGACGGTGCTGCTGAAGCTTCGCGAAGCCCGGCTGCGGCGGCGGCGAGCGGGCCATGTATGGAGGCCAGCCCTGCCACCGGGGCCTCCAGCGCGGCCGCACCGGACGGCGGGAGGAGGCCAGCCGTGAACTCTCCCTCCGGCCCAGACTGGGGCAGGCGTGCTCCGGCATACAGCTTACAGACACCACCGCGCCGTGTGCCAGCCCGCTGGGAGTCGACAGACGCACCGACGCCTGTTGGAGGCGAGACAACGACCCAGCTGGCAAGTCCTGCTTGTTATGGATCATGAGTTTACACCTTGAAGCAGCGAAACGAGTCGTGGAAAGAAGTGTTTAATCGATGATTTACGGATACTGTAGCTGTAACTGCGCTGAGAAGAACTTCCTTCGCGTGCTGTTATTTACGGCGCATTTTGCAATATTTGCACAGGTTTACGTTTGCTGGTTGCATCTCTTCTCAGCACCATGTATATCCCCTGAGCCATTCTGCCAGCAACAAGCTTGCAGGCACCGGTTTGTTTTGTTTGTTCACTAGGATTTATGGCGCAACAACTAAGTATCTACGTCATTCTGCGCCCAACAGACCGCATCGGAGCGAGCATGAGCTCTGTATTTGACACCAGTATAACAGGAGAGCACAGCTCGGTAGTCCGCACGATCTCCACCTGTTACCAAGGACGGAGTGTGCCGCTCTCACCGAGCCCGCTCCAATGGCCTGCACCCACAGGTCAGCCACAAACATGGTGCGCCGGCGCCGTGCACAGATGGCGCCTGTCCCCAAACGGTCACCAATATCGCAGGTCATCAAGCGACGTGATGACCTGATCTCCCAGGCTAGGTGGTGTCTGTCTCGCAGGTCACGGAGAGACGCGGTGGCCTGGTCTCTAGGCGGTGGCTGCCCCATAAGGCCCCTTCAACAGAGTACGAGGAGCCGTGGTCACCTCGTCTCCAGGTGGGCTCCGCGCTGTAGGTAACTGCCCCCCCCCCCCCGCCCCGTCTGTGCAGTCACGGTGCTCCGTGGTCCACACCTGCATTTCCGCCACTCAACAAAGGATGAACGTGGGCTAAACTTGTTTGACGGGCTTGGGCTCGACCAAGGTTAAGTTGCGAGCCACGACCGCAGTTTTTTTCGTCACTTTTATTGAGTTAGTGACACAACATTTAATTAGATTAGAAGTATTTCATCTAATCATACTCTCGCACTTCAAACCATTTTCATCACCAGGCCACCAGCCTAGGACCGCACTATCCCGACAATACCGCTGCAGTTCTCCGGAAGCTGTCACAATGCCTCTGCCCAGCCAGATGGCCCACTGTCGTCGCTGAGTGCAGAGTAGGCGGCGAGGTGCAGCCGTCCCAGCCCGGATGCCTCATGGCCAGGTGCCAACGGCGCGTCAATCCGGCGACGGTAACGAGTGCAGCGCGCAGTTCTGGGTCGCGCCGGACAGCTGGAGCCACGGCACTGCGGCGCCACGCGACTGGTCCGGAGCCGGGGAGGGCGGAGGTCCGCTGTCAGCACAGCTGGGCTCAGAGACGAGCAGAGCTGCGAGCAGCGCTGACCACCGACACTCAGCCCTATGGCCAACTCGGAGAGGTGTCGTCGCTGCAGAAGTTATTTCACATCAGCCAGGTCGACGAGTCACCTAGTTTATGCCGTGATTGATAGTAGTTTCGAGATGTGTGGATATATTTGATCGGGGAATTGCTGTATTTTTATGGATCAACACAAAAGGAAGCGTTTTGAGCAATGCAAGCTGTACCAGAGATATACCTACCTATTTCCCTAGCACGATACGTGACATTAAAGGGAATGTGTCTACTCACATTAGTCATGCGGAGTTAGTGACACTGGTCTATATTTTTTTCTGAACTTATTCACTAGTTCGTTTCTCTTGATTCATTCTAGTTGCTGAAATATTACAAGTATTGCATGGGTCGTCTGGGCCTTCGCCGTTTTTTGGTTTATCCAAGAGGGCCTTTACTACTATATAGAAAGACTGCCCTTCAGTTTGAACGCCAGCAGCTAATCGTTAGCGCTGGCCAATAGCAATTCGACAAAACAGCTCTTGTGCTCTGATACTGCTGCCGAACAGAACATGGTTGGTTTGAAAACGTGTGGGGAGTTATTTGCATGCAATGTAATATAAAAAGTGCGCCATTCAATGTGACATTTTTTCTCTGCTTTTAGTGGTGATCGTATATTGTCATAGAAACAAAACACATGCAAAACCGAATTTAAGTAAAAAGAAAATCAACAAAAAGAGCTTCAGACGTGAATTTTATCGTATTCAATAATAAAATGAATAGTTTCTTAGAGTAAGAAAATTGTATTTTACATTCCAAAGAAGTAGACACTCTGTAACTGGCGCTATTTCATCATCGTTTGTATAATTATTATTTACTTCATTACCAAATCATACGCAATATCAATTTACGCAATTGCCACGCACAAAATGCGTGGTTCATAAGTATAAAACTGCTTGTGGTGGATTAGTTGTGGTTGTGTAGATATCTCTATCTCTTGCCTGAGTTAAGATTGGTGTAAAACAGGACAGGACCGATATGTAGGTACCACAATTTCGCAACCGTAAAAGGCATCTGGTATTTTGAGCGGAACAATCGGTGAAGGCAGTGGATTTCGTGCCTTCTGAATATCAGCAATGTGGGGATTAATGAGATTCAATTAAGACTTTAAGATACGTCATAGGTTTGTGCCTCGTTCCAGAACTCTGCATGACGAAATGTCAATGCAATTAGCATTGAGCCTACGCAAAATGCGATGTTCCAAGGTGGTTTATAAAAAAATATGCATGCAGCTCAATAGCAAAACGTTTAATAACCGACAGGAATTAATAAACTAGCACAAGGTTAACGACTTGAGAGAAAACAAAACGATAATGTTATGAAATGAAATGGAGTGGCCTTTGTTCTCCAAAGGCTTTGCATTCTCTTGTCGGCCTAAATAGCTCAATCACAGTGTAATTAGGTACTGACGCCAGTTATTTTAATTAGATGATATGACGAAATTAACATTTATGTCAACGAGACAATCACTGCGTACATTTCAAACGTACGCTAATACCAACGTTAAATGTCAGAACAACAAAACAAATATATTATGACATACCATGTAGGTACGGGTCAAAAACCTCGCAGAGTGTTAACCTGAGCGGAAAAGGCTCTGAATCTACTAGAATAGATCAATGAAAGCACAATAAACGTCCGCAAGACGTCGTCAAATTCCGTGCAATGAGCCCACCATTGACTCGCTTCACAATGAAGCACCACGTTCCGTATTTATATTCCATGACATCATCTGTTAACACAACACGATGCATCGTCAGAGAAGGAGCACATCCGATTCCGTCTGCCTGCTGTAATCATCCCAGTGCTGGCCGCCAAACGCTGGATCACGGACACGCATGCGGTAATGATAGGCGGTGGACCTGGTCACCCATGTAGGGCGCACCGCTTAGCGGTAATATCATATTACCCCTCCTCCCTGTTTGGTGATGATTGGTGGGTGGGTCGTCCGATACCAATATGTCCATCGTCGGGAGAATTGTTTACCAGGGAGGTGATTGAATCCTCGCGTCGGGTGCGCTGTTCCACATCCAGCGGATGTGGACCGTTGCGATGTAGAAAAAGGAAACGAATTACTGTGGTAGGCATTGGGTACTGCGGCAAAGCTTTAATGATTTAGTTAATGACTATGTTTTCTGTCATCTGTGGCAAACATGGCTCAAGTAAGCGTTACAAACGCTATAAACAGTCTGGTAAGCATCTCGTCATGTGTCTTCATCAATCATCCTTTAGGCAACTGCAGTTACCTAAACAAAACTCCGTGAACCAAATTAGCCAAGCAGAGCCCCTGCCTTAGCGTTTCGGGGCCCTTGCATGCAGCATTCCTCCACTATATGATCGTGTATACACTGAGGTCATCGTTGCCGGAATCGTGGCGGACAATGCACCCTGCAGGAAACCACGTCACTAAGGCCCAGCGAGTGCACGGAAACCGGGGCATATGGCTCGGATGGCCACCGGCCACATGAAAGCCTGCGCCGAGACAAAACCGCCGTCTGTTCCGCTGCCATCTTGGAACTTTGGAATGACATCGCTCCACGTTTGAACAGCATTCCGTCTCCTTATGGTGTGGTTACCGAAATGCGCTATCCTCGAAATCGCCATCGTACCGGCCAGCAGGCGCGGCGGGCCATCTGGCAGTCCCGAGTCGCGTGGGCACGCCGGGGCGCGCTGGAGAGACACCGTAACGCAACTCGCGGCTGGACCACCGCCGGCTTACGAAAGGGCGCGCGGCCACAGGTTTGCTCAGAAGGCGCTCAAGTGCCGCCGTGCCGCACTCGCGGTCATTTATCTGACGGTGTCAGTCGCGTCATCGAGACCTTGACGCCAGCAGGACCCGCCGATCGCACGGATCTGGCATCGCAGCTGGCGGCCAGATCGTCACCTGTAGCGCAATGCCTCGTAATGGCCCAGAAAAGTCGCCAGCGTTTGTGTCGAAACGCGATTTTCTGGTGGTATTTTAACCGGAACGTTCCCGCATCAAACGCCTGGAGTAGGTTGACGGCGTGGTGATGCAATTAGCACACACTTGATGGATCGCCCACACGGGCTTCCTCAGCGGCGACGATGTGAGGTCTTGTTTGTTTTTACTTTTGCGGGACCTTGGCGTTGATTATGACACTACACTTGCGGCCGTGAGGCTGTCTGAATGTGCCCATAACGCTCCAGTCGCAGCTTATTCTCAGGTCTCTGGCCTTGCGCTCTCCTTTTGATCATTTTCGCCCTCTCATCTTTCTCTGTCTCCTCCATCACTCTCCCCCCTCTCTCTCTCTCTCTCTCCCTCTTCACTTCTCTCTTTATTTTTCTCCTCCCTCGCTCTTTCCCTCTCTATCACCACTGACGGACGCGCGGTCCAGTTTCCTGCGAGCATCGGAGGGACAGAGGGGAGGAGGCAGTGGAGAGGAAGGGAGGACAGGAGGCAGAGGCCAAATCGAGCGCACCCCCGCCATCGACTTGCCAAGATAAACGGACACACTCGGCAGCGCTCACATGAGATGGAACGCACACCTGGGCACTCACTGTCCAAAGAAAACCGAATGGCCGCCGCGATGTGAAGCACATGGTGGAAGAGCACCGCGATAAATCGGCTTAATCATGAAATACGACATTGGCTCGGACGTCCAATTTGGTTTGGATGTGTAATTGGCCTAATAAAAGTGAAACTTTAAAATAAATAAACGCAGATGTGCTATGTTCCAGATTAATTTTGTGGCTCAACTTTGCTACTGTAGCAACTATTTACATTTACAATACGTGTTGATAGCTAATATTATAAATTAGCACGCACTCACCCAGTTACGCAACACATCATACATACATAGTTCAAACTGATACAGCAATACGTTTTTTCAGCAGAAGCTTAGAACTTATTTCAGACACAAACATTGTTAAAATCAAACTATGAACGCCATATCACACATGCATCATAGTTGACGTGTTAAGATTATATCAAAGACATCGAGTTGGTGAGTTCAACCCACCCTATCAAACGTGACAGTGTGCCATCGGACTGAATACGAACCATATATTCTCCGGCGAGCCGGCGTGGTCGGCCTCAACTGCACCATTAATCAGCCCCGGCCGATCCGTGGCAGGCGCCGACGGCCGAGCTGGCGCCGAGCGCGGCCAATTCCGTCTGCAGCGAGCGCCGTACCGTCTCCTCCACGTCATGAGACCACTAAGCCACACGTCACTGGACCACTGAGCCTGCCACGGCCACCGCCGCGCCTCCTGCACGTCATCGAAAAAGGCTACGTTTACTCAATCAGGCCGCGCGATGGGCTGTCAGCCAATGGGCGGGTTCGGCGGACAAGAGGGTGCGTTCGGCTGAGAAAGAGGGTGTGTTCGGCGCTGCAGACAGGTGGTTAAGCCACCAAGTTGTGTGCCCTCGTCTGGACGGTGCGCAGCTGTGCTGGCTCGCCGCTCGGCGCCGCTCGGTCGCTCCAAAGCTGACCCGGAAGCTATTCTCAGTAAAGAATCACCAATGAGGCGGCGACGAATCACTGTTGAGCCCGTGAGGAATCACCACTCGGCCGGTGAGGAATCACAGCTCCCGGCCGCGGCTCCTGGAACGGCTCCGATGCGGCAGCGGCTGTCCAGCTGGGCGCTGACAGCACCCTGGACGGACGGCCGCTGGATCACCCGGAAACTGGCGCACGTGCAAACTAACGGCCCAGAAGCTGAACAGCGAGCACACGGCGCCGCCATTTGTCGCGCTGCCGACATGTTTTGAAACGCCACGCGCTGCCGGTTATGACAGCATTAGAGCTGAACGAGCTCGTTTGAATGGTGGCTGCAGCTGGTGTAAAGCAAGCACAGTCGGAACACGGCGCGATGGAGTACCCAGAGTCAGCCGGAATAGAAGTTCGCTGGTCATTCCCGGACGAAGGTCAGCGTAGGAGTGGCCACGGACCGCAATACGGAGCCATTCATTACAGTCGGAAAGAGACGCACTTGACTCGTTGCCGCTCAAGCCATTTACTTGCTTCGCAAACAAAGTGCTAGGCGCCACAAAAAGCCACTCGTTGACTCCACGATATCAATCATCGCCGCGCAGATAACAAAGAGGCGCTACACGCGGCTGATTGGTCGGCGGGGATGATGACATGGCACGGTCAGGGTACACGGACGGCGGGGCGTCCCTCCTCGGGTCGTGCCGGCCCACCGCGCCGGCCGCTCACCAGGCATCGCCCGGCACGAACGCAGCACTGCACTGCATAAAAGATGCCGGGCGCCCCTTCAAAGAGCACCGCGCTCACGTGACAGCCAAACAACAGGGCTTCTCGGCCGAGCGAGGTGACAGCAGCAGACCAGCCGGACCGGCCGACCAGCCGGGCGGGGGACGAGCGAGCTGTGACGAGCGAGCAGCCCGGCGAGTGACGAGCTGTGGTGCCGCGAGCATAGGGTCAGTCGGGACGCCGACTGGAGTGTCGGGCCGTGTGGCGCCGCGCGAGACGGCGTCAGGGACTGCTGGACCGTGCAGCACCGTGTCGAGCCTCCACACCTCCGGCGCGGCCACCGCACCCGGCTGACTCGCCCCGAGCCTCGCTGCAGCCGACACAGGAGAAGTGTGACGCATCACATGCTCGACACGGACACGTGGTCCCTGACCCCATGACTAACAATCGCCACCACTACCGCCCCCGCCCCCGCCGCCGCCGCCGCCGCCGCCGCCGCTCGCACTGTTACCGCTGGTGCCGCTGCTGCCGATATGAATTATTGATCAGCCTACAAGGTCAGGCGATAATTGGTGCGAGTGTTGGCGTTCGGGAGTCAGGTGGGAAGCTGACAGAGTCGCCTTCTGACACCTCCCCGGCACCCAGCACCGTGCGGTGGTTGACCTGCTCAGGCTGAGGCTGCAGGTCCCGGGAACCCGCGCTGGTTTCAAAACAGCGACCCTGACGTTAACGTATCAATATGAATTTCAAATTACGAGTCGGAATTTCACTCGTTTTTTTCTAGGAAAAATGGATAGCCGAGTTATTCTAATCCAGAGTCATAAAGTAACTTTGCGACATCTCAGGGGCAAACTGCTTTCATTTGGCCAGGTGGAATGGATTGAAGACGGAGCGGCGAGCACGGTTCTATGTCCGATCACGTCCCTAGCTTGAGGCAGGGAGACGGAGGCGGGACAGGGACCGGTACGGCCGTATATACGCCTGCAGACCACACAGCCGCTGCGCCACAGCGGAGCGTGCCGGCATGTTTCGCCGCCGGGTGCCCGCCCCGGGGCCTGTGGCGCTCACAGAGCTCCCTGTGAAGAGCAGCGGCGCGGCAGCACGACGGGCTGTCGAGCGCGGTGTTCAGCGACCCAGTGGGGACAGATGGACTGCAGAGCCAAACACCGGCCTCAGACAGGAGCGTCTCCCAGGAGACAGGAGACGGGAGACGGGAGACGGGAGACGGGAGACGGGAGACGGGAGACGGGAGACGGGAGACGGGAGACG
>JARBER010236687.1:0-13174 GCA_030265075.1 Balanus glandula | reverse complement strand
GCCAGCCGCCACCCACCGCTCTGCCAGCCTCCACCCAACGCTCTGCCAGCCGCCTCCCAACGCTCTGCCAGCCTCCACCCAACGCTCTGCCAGCCTCCACCCAACGCTCTGCCAGCCGCCTCCCAACGCTCTGCCAGCCTCCTCCCAACGCTCTGCCAGCCTCCACCCAACGCTCTGCCAGCCGCCTCCCAACGCTCTGCCAGCCGCCACCCAACGCTAGGCACCACCCAACGCTCTGCCGGCCGCCACCGAACGCCGAAATCCTGGCCGTCTCGGGCTGTCTCGTGTCGGAGAATGAATTCATGAGCCGTCAGCCCGTGTCGTGGAATGCCGTTCCAGAAGCGAACTCTCCGCGCCGTGACCGCTCTGTGAGCACTGAGCGGTATAACGATCACCGCGGCTGAAATCGGCGCTTCCTTTAAATAATCAACGTGATGAATCCACGCCTGCCAGATTTATGGTGTAATTAACAGGACCTGTAAGTGATTGAATGGGAATTTCGAAAATCAAATGCATTGAATGCAGATGCTATGTGCATATGGATTAATTCACATTCATCTAAACTGATCGAATTCCATCAGTGCTAGGTCCAACTACAATCCATACTCATTATTATATTCATACATGATACATTTCCCACAAGATAGATACCTACAATACAGAGACTAGTCGTGCAGTATCTGTCTAACTCCCGAACGAAAAAGCCAGGGGCGTAGCAATTTATCCACAAACTATTTATTCTGTAATCTCGACTATAAGGGACCGTCACTTTATTGTAAAACTTGATATGTTACAAAAATAAAGTCACAACTGAATCTGAAGTCCGTTTTACCCACTCGCTCCAGACTATGTAATGACAGTTGATAGCCTGCGGATTACTGTATACAACACTAACGTCCGGGGAAGCTACACTGCTTTCAGATAGCTTACGAATCACTGTACATAACACTTACGTCCGGGGAAGCTACACTGCTGCCAGATAACCACTGTAGATCACTGTAGATAACTCTAACGTTCAGTAGAAGCTGTGCCAGTGGGGGCTGTGAAGTTGTGATGGATGGTTTGTACTGATTTTGGTAAGACACCGCTGGGGGCAAGTTCCGCTACGAAATCACCATAAGATGAGCATCACATTCGAAGCAACAAATGGGATCAGGTATCCCATGCCAAGCGCAAATAATAGCGCTTTGTAATATGCTATGAATAACAAATCAGTTTGAATCGGAATCCTCCGACGAAACTATGTCCGTGGCAAACCAATCGGAAGTTGATGATCAAAGGCTTACTTGGAACGAGTTTGTCTTCGATGAAACCGATCCGAATTGATCTGTTCGTCTGATTTTCGTATTATGTGTAATTGTTAATAACCCACAATTCGTTTCACTGTTGGGTTATTGGAATTCTCTTCAGCATCTACATGTATATACCTTGGGAGAGCCTCCTGCCTCACCTCGGGAGAGAGGTGAGATGATCTGGTAGTGGACCGAGGTGCCTCACCTCGGGAGAGAGGTGAGTTGATCTGGTTGTGGACTGAGGTGCCTCACCTCGGGAGAGAGGTGAGATGATCTGGTAGTGGACCGAGGTGCCTCACCTCGGGAGAGAGGAGAGATGATCTGGTAGTAGACTGAGGTGCCTCACCTCGGGAGAGAGGTGAGATGATCTGGTAGTGGACCGAGGTGCCTCCGGCGCTCTCTCCAAAGATGGTGACACGGCTGGGGTCGCCGCCGAACGCGGCAATGTTATCCTGCACCCACTGCAGTGCCACTTGCTGGTCATACAGGCCGTAGTTGCCCCAGGAGGCGGCGTCTTCAGTGCTGAGGAAGCCTGCAGAGACAAGATATTGTGTCACTGCGTCGGCGGGTCAGCTGAATGAAAACTCAGTGATGTGATCGTACATTTTAGTGCTAGAGGTACGGGGGATGAGTAAAGAGGATGGGTGAAATCTAAAGGGGGCGAGAGAGAGAGAGAGAGAGAGAGAGAGAGAGAGAGAGAGAGAGAGAGAGAGAGAGAGGGAGAGGGAGAACGAGAGTGAGAGGCAATAAGCGTATAGGAAGCGATCTACAATAGAAGCCTGCCTTTAGCCTCAATCTAACTTGATAAATTGAATTTCTTCACATTCTATTACAACGGTTGCCAGAATCGATTAGTTTGATCCGGACTAGCAAAAACGCTGCCGCGGCTCGTTTTCGCTGTCCCCTGAACTCCGCATCTCTGCACGAACTTCGCGTTTCCTGCAAGCTCTGCACATTACATCAGCTGAGTTAGGTTAATTCCTTTAGGGAACTAGACAGTAGACATCCCGGTTATAATGTGTGATGGACAGTACATTCTGAAACCACAAGTGCTATATATAAGTTTCCTCAGCGCAGCAGTTACGGTAGTGTCAGTGGCCTGTGGCTGTAAAACAGGAACAAAAGAAGCCGACCGAAGTGATCCCAATGGTGAGCTCTCACCGAGGACACCCAGCCGGTAGTTGAGGGTGACGAGCACGACGTTCTCGTCCATGAAGAAGCCGGGGCCGTAGTTGTCGGGGTTGCCGGAGCCGAAGAGGTAGGCGCCGCCGTGAATCCAGACCATGACGTCCAGGGGGGTGTCAGAGTCGGACGCCAGCTGCACCCGGAGAGGCAGACACAAACTTATGATGTAACATGTATCCCCACATCCTGACCAACGACACACAGAACTTCATATGACCGCCAGCGACACACAGAACTTCACATGACCGCCAGCGACACACATAACTTCACATGACCCCCATTCACACACAGAACATCAAATACCCGCTAAAATCATCTTACACTACCTGCCTAGAAGCACCCTAATCCCACGAGTACTTTTAAGCTAGTCCTCTTCACGTAAAATAACTATCTAGGTTAGTTTCGAAAAAAGTAACTGTATCTGCATCAGTAACATCATCATGCAGTGTATTATAATGCCCTTTATACAAAGAGACAGTCCACAAAATAGATCAGATCGGAGGCCTTTTGCACCACACATTCTACCATGCAAGATTATTTTTTAGCACGTTTCTCTTGCATCATTGCGATAACAAATAAATCAATAATTTACCAATAATGTTTATTATTCCGACGTTAAACTTACGGTACCTTTCCTTTATTTAGTTAATGAAGCTTCAGCCTCTCTACTAACTGGGATTTCAGCCCCTCCATTTTTGATGAGGAAGTGGGTCAATTCCAGAGAGGAATATGTACTTTATGGATTTTGATGATACTTTGGGTGGCTTTAATCCTCCTCAGCGCCTCCAACTTGTCTGGAGAAGCTATGACGCTGCTTATACCAACATTCAGTTTTTGGATTTGTACTCCTATAGGCCAAATGACGAAAGAATATCGAAGAGACTTGTCAACTGTCAGAAAACCACGAGAGACTGTTACCTTCGTATACTGTTACACAAGTACTTAATGAGTAATGAGTAATGACAGTATGTAAAAGTAGTATGATTGACCAATAACAACGCCGGTATAGGTTATCAACTATCATGAGACGGGGAATATTTACTAATGTTTGCAGATTATAACAGAACTGCAATACTGGTCACGGCGCTAGGTAAGGTCACTTTGTTTTGGGATCAGATAACAAACTTCTCATGAACTCTTCACGGAGCTCTGATATATGTGCCTTATGCTGATTGGCATGCTCAATGTTCATGCGTGTGCAATGAGCTTATTTTACCTCACAATGTTAAATGCACCTTCCCTGGCTAGTTCCTGCCACCCGACGCCTTCTGTCGATGCCTGACGGTTCCTGTCTGAATGGAATGGTAATGGGCATCATTTGGTCTTTACGTTTATTCGTTCTCAGCGGCGTGGAAAAGCCGGAGGTGCCGGGCCGTGGTGTGATCTCAGAAGGGATTATTCCGCCACCAAGAGACCTTGCCCCGGAAGCTCCGGGCGCCGGCTGTTACTATGTGACCAGAAACCGTCCCAGCATGATTCGGCAAGGACGGACCACTCCTCAGGCTCTGAGAAGATAAATTTGGCAATAAATCGCTGGCAGCGGCGACTCCTTGCAGAAAGGATTCAAGGTTGTCCCTTTGCCCTGACGTGCTACGCGTTGAAAAGACGGCATAGCTCACCTTAGGTGTGTAGACATTAAGGAAGAGACAGTCCTCGTCGCCTTGATATTGGCCCATAAAGAACTGAGGGCAGATGTGACCCGTGGTGGTGGCATCGAGCGTGCCAGACCATGGCTCTGCGGCTTCAGTGCGCTGAAACAGGGAATACGACGCAGTCAGACCACATAATAACGCCATGTGACAAAGTCAGACACAGTTATCGATAAATTGTGCTGGAATACGACGTACGGTACAGAGAGTTAAGAAAGGCACTTTGCAGCGGTAGTCTCACTGCTCCATTGTTAGGGGACAACACAACTAGAGGATACAGACTAGACGCCGGCACTAGAATGCAAGTTTTGTGGCTTTTATGACTTTTATGGCTGAATATATTTCCAGTACGAGGTTTCGAGCCACACAGTGCGAGCACATAAATAAACTTGTTAAAGCATCTCATCTAACACATACGTTATGACACATAACATTGGCATATTTCACGCTTCACATGATGTGTCGATCAATCGTAATGGTTTGAGTCAAGCGGCTCTTTCATTATTATGCAATGGCATATTCAGTCAATGGCATTCATGATTATTCAATTGTGGTACGTCTAGATCTATCAAGCCTTTGCCGACAGCCGATTTTTACTGGGCCCGATCGTAGCCTGTTTCAATGCCCACATTCGCTCACTCATGGAGTTTATCAGTGTGATTTGGGGTGGCGCAGCAAAAACGCATATTTTGAGGCTGGAGCGTAACCAGCACAAGTTCCTCATATGGCTGGCCACACACTCGAGCAGCCATATGCGTCTCTTGACTATGCTGTTTTATTACTTCATTGTGGCGCCTTACACATAAATCAGCGACTCGTGCTTAGTGACCTAACTACCTGCGAAATGTCTTTTCGGGTTGGATTGATTCGGGCAAAATTATTGGAATGTTATCGCTCGTTGTGCCAACACGTACCCGATCGCGCTCGGTGCTGCACGTTCCTGTCGCCAGGGTAGACACAGGACACCATTAAGAATGGCATGCTTTGTCGTTTGCCACGGTTGTGAACCAGCTTTGCGAGAAGCTGCCTTCCACTGATTTGTGCTGGACAAAACTAGCTTTTAAAAAGCAGTGGAAGGTGTTCGTTTTTAGCATGTGATTGATTTCTTTGATAGCTCTCGGTTTTATAGTGTTAATGTGACTGTGTATTTAGGTGTTTAAATGTTAATGTTACATGGAAATGTTATATGGCTCCGTCCATAATTGGGTTCGCCTGTTGACGGTTTGAACTGAATACAGAATACAGAATACAGAATCCGAGAACAAGCATCGCAAATGCAGACATTTCAAACTGAATACGAAGCCTTGATGCTGTTAACTTTGCATTTGCAATGGAGTCGGCTACCAGAAGCCAAACATTTAAGACGAAGCGCTATCATCAAAGCGAGGGGCCAAATGTGAATGCGACCAGTAAGCCACCTACAATGAAAGAACAATGATAACTCTTGCAATTCTGCTGAAGTATGTAATCAACGGTTATCTGAAACTGCATTTATTATCGTCCGGAACCATTAACATTCCTTTGCAAATGAAATATTGTATTGTAATATGTTCCCATTATTGTCATGACTTACGGGAAGGCTAGCATAACTGTTCAATCAAATTGTATCATAAGGAAGTTTGTTTTAAAAAAGAAACAACTCTTACCTTAAAAAAATGTTTAGTTAAGATAGCCATTAGCCAAGCTGTTAACTATGCGCGAAAATGGACTTGAGCTTTTCCATCTCCATAGAAACACCCTCATTAATTAAACTTAGCTTACCGAAATCCTAAAAGCCATAATCAATATCTTTCGTGTCTCCCATCGCTGATAGTCTGATTTAACGCATGATTATGAAGCAATGGTGACAAGGCTCCGGGGGAATAAGCGTTATAAACATAGCACTTCGATAGCACGAATGACCTTTCTGAGACATATATCGCAATTACTGCTAAAATAGTTTATTAGCCAGCGCCGCGTCGATGCTCGCTACCAGCCTCATCGCGCGGGGGGGGGGGATGTTTCGTCAGCCCGCCTCTTCTAACTCAGCTGGCATATAACACAGACTTAAGCCAAAGACACCGAAAGGTCAAGGAAAAACTTTTTGAAACTATTCCGCCATTGCGTAGACTGCCGGTGGAGCGCGCTTTGAAGGTATAATGACATAGGCTGATGGCAAACATGTGCTTGGATCCCGAAAACGGATCCCGGGATCTGATCTCTAGGATCTGGATCCAGGATTTGTTGGGATCTTAGATCCAACTTTACAAATTTTCGATGGAACCACTGGGATCATAGATCCGTCTTCAGCAATGGTCGACGGATCCGTCAGAATCCGAAATCTTAGACACGATGTTGCATTGAGATTCACTGGGATCCGAGATCTGCCAGTATATATAATGTATTTTTATAATCAATATTTCATTAATTGTCAGTATTTTTCAATTCGTTGCAAATGAAATACATGGACTGATGCTTTTGTTTTATTTGTTAAGAAATCCTTTAATTATGGCATACAGATACATAAATCGGAGCATGCTGGAGCCGACATCCACTGGGATCATAGATTCATTGTCATTGTTTGTCATGGGAGCCTGTGAAATTCAAGATTTATTTAAAAGTTTAAAAAAGTGATCCACCGGGAACCGGGATCCACTGCTGTAATTTGACGTGGAATACTTATATTTGGATCATAGATCCAACATTACATTTTATTGAGAGATCCTCTGGGATCATAGATCCTACATTCAGATCCATGTATGTACATGTCTGGCTGCTGGTATGTTTGGAGAAGAGCAGCGTCATAGGCTCATCTATCTGCCTTTAGCTCTACCACCGACAGAAGCGTCAATACGGCATACGCGATCACCGTCCAGAAAACAGTAATGACAAAAGTATTTCAAATCAGTGGCATTCTGCACCGCGACCCGTCCCGCGTCGTCGCGCCGTCCTATATGTGTCATATGTATCATTACAATGGATAATTCCAATGTTTTCCTTCATAATACTTCTTTTTTGTTCTCATCCGCTCCACTCTGCATGTTATATTCGCTCAGTATATTATAGTGGAGTTTACATGGTGCGTATAGTTGACTAATGACAATCATTTCCAGTTTGCAATGCATACATACCTACATCAATTAGTCCCACTTGTATATAGCGATTTTATTCTCTATAAAATGCATAAATGCTTTTTTATTTTTGTTAATGCTTTTTAAAAAGCATTTGATAATTTATGTATAACATTTGCTCTAGGTGGTGTGTAAGGAGTTGAGATTATATTAAATTTTGTTCTTTGAACCTCACTGAAATCGGAAAGCCGTGATGTACCTCATAAATAATGTGTGTACCGTAGTACATGCTTTCACCACCAGGGCGACGCTGGTGTCACTAATGTATCAAGACAAAGCAAGATTTTTGTGCTCCGCGCCGTTCTTGTTTGGCGAGTTGGAGAAAAAGAACTTCAACATCGTTCATCTGAGTCCTCACGGCAAAATAACATCATAGTGCCGTTTTGAATATTGACTAGCGAGACACCCTACAGTGCTCAGTCCAGAGCACTGCAGCATAGATTATTTCACGATTTGGACAGATTCTCCCTAGATGGCGGGCCATCGCCCGGGTCGGCGCTGGGAACCGTAAATGAGCGGCTCGTTTCGTAACGAGATTCTTAAGGTGTCCGTCCACTGCGCCTCTGCCGTCCGGCGCCTAATCGCCAAACGGCTGAATTTAACATTTGAGCCGAAACGCTCTGAAGGCGGCATTGCCGCCTGCGGGATTCGAACCCGGTAGATTAGGCGCGAATCATCTGACTTCCATTACCCTCTGATGTTAAATTCTGCCGTTCGGCGATTATGTGCCGAACGGCAGAGGCGCAGTGGACGGCCACATTTAGTGTAATAATGCGTCATACATACTACTAATTTCTAGCTTTAATAAATTATTAATGTATTCTTAAAGTTTTTCTAAAGATGACCATTTACACTGGGAAAGGGGCTAAATTGTCAAAACTCTAGCATAACCAAAAGTGAAGAATTATTATCTCAGACACATTCTGTTTTTGCGCTGCCAGTATTCAGCTGACGTCTTTGTCTGTTTTCAGCTGCAGTTTTTTTGGCCAGCAATGGGTGGCATCATGGCTGTGATCCCGTTCCTAATCATAATCAAATAATAATCACATATCCTATAATTATATCATAAACTGGCCTCAGAGCTGCGCCAATCAGCCGACCCGGATCTGTTTGGCGCCGGCGTTCGTCGGAATCGATATGGTCTGAGCCGACACCGCCTTATCCATTAACCACGCACAATTATCCGGAGACGAGATATGGGAGGCTACCGCTGACGTGAACAGACCGCTGACGCTGTGACCCCCCCCCTCCTCCCCCACAGTGCCCTCCCCCACAGCCCGACAGCGGCGGAGGGAAGGGAAGGGGCGCGCCGGAACAGAGGGATGGGGCAGAAGCTGCACTGTGCAGTGATCCTGAAGCTAGGAACGTGACTGAGCCGATGATATGAGGTGATATATGATTTGGTGATGTAAGAACTGACTGGTAAGCTCTGATAGCGTTGTCGGACGTGACTGAAGTGAGTGGTGATATATAATGTGGTGATGTCTGAACTAACTGGTAAGCTCTGCTACCGTTGTCTGACGTGACTGAAGTGAGTGTTGAACTCTGATGAGATGACGACTGACGTGCCTGAAGTCTGGGCTTAGTGGTGAGCTCTTCTGAGCTGACTGTCTATGCCGCTGATTTTTTCCAAGTGTTTACCTGCCATTATGCGTAAGAAATTAGTGTTAATTATTTTGTTTTCGAAAAAGGTTAGACCAGGTTCGATTAAGCTTGGTAATGTTATTACGAGCGAGTGCGAAGCGCTCGCTCGCTCTTCCGTGGTTTATGGGAAAAAAATATGAGTATGAGCGGCCCAGCCCGGCCTAACTCGGCCCCTGGCGACGGTTTTGAGACGCTAATATCTTTGCAACCTCGCTTCCGACTGACAAACGGTCTTCTTTGCTGAGCAGCCCCATCCAACCTACTCTGCTCGAGATCAGTGACGACCCAAGTCGTTGACTACCACTGCGCGTGGCGCGCGCCGCTACTACACAACGGCTGGGCCAATTGTGTTAACATTTGCTGTGTGGTAGGGACACCTTAAGTGCGACTTTTCCAGAAGTCAGGCGTGGGGTGACTCTGCACGTACTCACGTGCACACCCCTATTCTGTATCTCAGGAACGGCTGATTTGATTGCACTCTTATTTGGTGTGTGGATAGGAACCTTTCAGCCGATGCGTTTCCAAAAATCAGGGATGGGGTTCCTCTGTTCATGCGCACGTGCACACTGCACACCCTTATAGTATGTATGTATCAGGAACGGTTGAGCCGATTGTGTTCAAATTTGGTGTGTAGTTAAAGATACCTAAGATGCCACTTTTCTATAAGTTATGAGTGGGATGACTGCTGCGCGTGGGCCCGTGCACACCCCTATTATATATCTTAGGAACGGCGTAGCCGACTGTGATAAAATTGGGAGTGTCGATAGGCACCTCTTAGCCGAGGCCTTTCCAAACGACAGGGGTGGGGTGTCTGCACGTGCGCGCGTGCACAACCCTATTATATATCTCAGAAGCGGCTGAGCCGCTGTTGTTCAAATTGGGTATATGGATAGTGACCTCTCAGCCAGTGTTTTTACCAAAGTCAGCGGTGGTGTGCTTCGGCACGTGCGAACGTGCGCACCCCTACTTTATCTCTCGCCAGTGTAGGGGGGGTGGATGCCCCCTCGGTTTTTCATGAATAACTCGCGTAGATATCAACCGATCGCAATGCAATTTTGGCTACCTTACTATTGAAGAATTCGACACATACTCTAATTTTTTTGAAAAGTTAGTGACATGACCTTTGACCTAGGACCTGTTTCTCAATGTCATGTCAGGCGGAAATGGCGTTCCATAGTATCGATACAGGACACGCGTGCTGTTTCCGAGTGTTTGAAGTATAGTAACATATGCAAAGGTGTCACAACGTGACATTGATTAATTCTACATAGTTCGTGACCTCGATTGACCTTCTCAGAGGTCATCTGAGGTCAATAACTTCTGATAACCAAAGCTGTAATTTATTTTTCTTTTGGCAGCTTCTAGGGCACTTTGAGACGCTGAATTCAAGTTTAACACCCATTTGGTGTTATTATATGTTCCACTGGATCATTCACGGTCACGGGGTCATCAAAGGTCAACTGAGGTCAATGACCTCAGATGACCTCACATGACCTTTTTGGAATTTGGGTGTTTTTGAGACAGTTTCTTATGCTAAATTCGAATGTAGCACCTATTTATTGCTCTAAGATGTTCTTACACTACTTAAGCTGGATATTTGTGAATTTTTCACACATTTTCGATATGTTGGATTTTCGGTCAATAACCTGACCTCAGAGGTCACCAAGTGATCAAGGACCAAAAAATAAGATACCATCGGCTTCCTCTCGTCACAAACAACACCCTCGTTTTCAAATCGAAGCTCTAGCTTAATTAGGGGCGAAACGCACGGGGGGGTCATCACCCCCCTACCCTGTCACGCAGGTGAATAGGGCCCACACTGGCGAGGGTTAAGCTCAGCAACGGCTGAGCCGATTGTGTTCAAAGCTGGTGTTTGGTTAGAGACAAGTTTGGTTAGAGACGGCTGACGCTTTTCCAAAAATCAGTAGTATCGTACTGCTATACGTGCGCGCTCTTTTTGTATCTCGAAATCTACCTTCCCCATCGTGATCGAGTTCATCACACATTTCGTTCGCGCTCGCTCTTTCATCGACAACTACGGCATTGTACTGGTAACATTTTTGCGAGGTAGAGAGTACACGTCTAGAAAAACAAATGACTCGTCTATATCATCGTGCCATTTTAGTCTAAAATTATTTGTAGGTATGCAATAAATGCATCTGCAAGCGTATTAATTTTTAATAAGCACGCACACGGTGTGACAGGGAACATGAGCTACAATATTTGTTAACCAATATTCTCAAGTTGAAATTAATCTGGGTATATCAAATATGTCTTGGGCAACATTCGTAGCGGTGGCCTGATGCCCCATTCATCTTGCTATACAATATGTCCCTCTAGAGCACTCACATTACAAAATGACATTAGCGCCATAGTTAGCATAACACTGCAGACGGCCCAGCCGGCTCTGCTACAAGAGGCCTTAGAGGCTGGCTCGGAATTGGAGCGGACAGGGCCGTCAGCTGCAGCGGCCACGTGGCTCCCATCACCGGCACCGCCCAGACAGGGAGAGGGAAACCCGTGGGCGGAGAGAAGTTTGACTCTCTAATTAGATCCGGTCCATTGATAGACGTGGCCTGTTGAAAATGAAACTTCGAGCCGAAAGCATTGCGGTTAAAGTCTTTCACTGCTGGAGATGACTAGAACAGACCGGCTAATCTCTCACCGGATGTTCCTGAGGAAAATCCCATTTTAACACAGTATCCAGCATGTGGAGTAATTATCCATTCAGACGCGCTTATGGTCATGGTTCCATAGGCAATATATCACTGTCTCGTCATGGCTAGTTCAGAGCTGGCAATGTGGTAGCTCACTTTGACTTGTTTTGGAGGAAGTGTGCTCACAGTAGACGCAGATTGATAGCGTTCTCTAGTCATCCTCTTACAGCTTTCGGCCGTTAAAGTCGAAACAAGAATTAGCCCAAAACCTTCAGAATGAGCCATGTCTTTCAGCAGCTCTATGCAACATCAAAACCATGGAAAAGTTTTTATTTTGATTTTCAATAACTTTGTTAAGTGTTGTGTGATTATTCAGTCTAATTTCATTCTGAGTTGACCTTAGGAAGTAGGATAAGCAATTAATAGCATTGACGACATTTCAAAAAACGTAGTTAACTATTTTCAGGATGGAATCCAAATGTTTTTGTTTTTCTAGAAACTTTTAATGACATTGTAATGTTTTCACATCGGAACGATGATTACTTGTCGGGGCCGAACGAATTGAACTTTCGCCATGCAGCGTTACGGCAAACAGGTCTAAGAATACAGACGGAAGCATATGACGAGACATCTTTGTCCAAATATAACCAGCAATATCGTTGAAAGATAATGCGTGTGTGTACTGGATGCATTAATCGTTCCTCAAGTCATACTTCTTCTCCAAATTCAAACAGTTCAAAAAGTAATGCGGTACCACAATCCAGTAAATAACCATGGTTTGGTAACACATATATTGTTTTCCAAGACTCCCTCCTGAAAACGCTATATAGCTGATCACCATACATCTCACCTTGAACCGCAGTGCTCCGACCGGTGGCTTGGCATATGGAATGCCCTGGAAGGAGGAGAAGGTTTCGCCGGCGAGACTGGTGTCCAGCCGTCCGAACAGCTGACCCTGGGAGAGCGTCACCTCGGGCGAGGCCGCCTTCACAGGCAGCAGCGCCGCTGCCAGCAGCACCAGCCGCCGCGCCAGCCACATGTCCGCCGTCTGCTGTGGAGGGTGTGAGGCCGCCGGACGCGCCCTGTCACCGCGGGGCTATGAAGCGGGTCTGAGGCGCGGGCAGCTGAGGCCGGAGCGTCCCTCTGTCCCGTGCGGAGCGCTGTCTGAGACTGGCCGTGTCCGCCGCGGCAGAGACGAGCCGCTCGCTGTCCCCGCTGGGTCTGCCCGCACGGGTCAGCCGGTTCAAGGCTGTCTGTCTGGCGGCCGGCGGTCCCGTCAGATGATGGGAATCACAGCTGCCGCCGGCTCAATTATACCTATCACACAGGTGTGCCCCATTCCCTCCATGTCTGGAAAAGAAGTCACCCTAATTATGAGACACGCTTCGTCTGTTTCGCCAATGAGTCAACAGCCAAGTGGGGGATGTGCGTTTCTTCATGCGTGATTTTTAATTCATGTATGCCATTTCATTCATACTTTCTTTTGTTATATGTAAATGCCAAGGGCCATTGTCAACCGCAAATCTTTTTATTGTGTGGAGCATGAAAACAGGCAGGCTATCGGCCATGACTGAAGTAAGAGAGAGGGCGAGAGAGAGAGAGAGAGAGAGAGAGAGAGAGAGAGAGAGAGAGAGAGA
>JARBER010236576.1:0-13183 GCA_030265075.1 Balanus glandula | reverse complement strand
GACGCGTGCAGACATTGCGGTCGAACCGGTCACTTCGCTGCCGTCTGCTGGTCTGGCGGACAGAGCGCCGACAGGTGATGTCATGTATTGACTGTCCTCTGCCGTACCGCATCCAACACTGACAAGATGATGTATTAAGTGCAAGTTGAAGTGTCCGGGATCACAAAGAGCGTGACGGTGCAGGTAGACACAGGACGTGCAGCTGTCTGTATAATTCATAAGCATTTTTGCCGTTTTCTGAAGCAGCAGCGTACAGGTTTCTGCTCAGAACGCGGAAGTAGAGCGGTAGATACGAAAGTGGCTGCGCAACTCAGCATACCGTGTTCCCGACAGTGGCAAGAAGCAGCTGTGAGGGCACGGGTGGTCACTGGTCAAACAAAGGGGCTACGATCCACCATTTCTTGTATTTTTATTTTTTTATTTGAGTGTGCGAAAGTGGCCCACCGGTTTGTATGTACCGTTGTGTTTTATATTCTACCTATGCTTGAAAAATGGCAGCGCTCTGATCTGAGATACTTTTGGGAAGGTGTTTCAATACACAACCTTGTTAAATTACATATTGCTTGAATTATTACTTGTGCTACTGAACCTATCATACGGTAGTACGCTGGAAATCCAACAAAAAATGTCACTGGGTAGCAGAGTGGACAGCGGATCGGAAAACACCGGCTGAGAGTTTGTTGGAAAGCAGCGGCAAGATGTCTGGCTGACAACGGGCCGACGTCGGGTTGAAAGCGGGCCGACGTCGGGTTGGAAGCGGGCCGACGTCGGGTTGGAAGCGGGTTGACAGCGGCCCGACGGCGGCACGACGTGTATGTCATTGTCAGGTAGCCGTCAGTTTCACGACGTCGGGCTGATGTGGGTTTGAAGTCAGCGTGATGCCGGCGTGTTAACTGGGTGAGAAAGAAGGGATGTAGCGTTGGTTCTATTCTTTGTTAAAACAGCAACAAACAACAGCCCAACAACAAAGACCATACTAATTTAATGAAATGAAACTATTATCATCCCTGAAGGAATCATGTGCTGTTTGTTTAACTCCAGACCTAACTCCTATCCTTCCTGTATACTTAAGTTTGTCAGCACCCCGCACTGCTGTGTACCCAGGAAGGACGGCACAGCCGGCGGCGACGTGAAGATCGTGGCGGTGGACCTGCAGGCCATGGCGCCGCTGCCGGGCGTCATCCAGATCCAGGGCGACATCACCAAGCGGTCGACGGCCGAGCAGATCATCTCCGAGTTCAGCGGCCGGCAGGCGCAGCTGGTGGTGTGTGACGGCGCCCCGGACGTCACCGGACTCCACGACCTCGATGAGTACATCCAGGTGCGAGGCGGAACACGGCACTGCACCTACGCGTGAACCGAGATGAACCGTGATGATAAAGCTTGCTATTGTGCACACCGGACACGACTTCTATCCTTGTATGTGACTTCCATTCTTGTTTTAGCTATCCTCGTAACCGCATTTTATCGATGCTGACTGGATTTATTTTTGTTTCGCTAGTCCGTTTCAAGTAACCAGAGATCATTGTGTTTTCCCTCAGGCTCAGCTGCTGCTGGCGGCACTCAACATCACGACGCACGTGCTGGCGCCGGGCGGCACGTTCGTGGCTAAGATCTTCCGCGGGAAGGACGTGACGCTGCTCTACTCGCAGCTGAAGGTGTTCTTCAGCCGGGTCACCGTGGCCAAGCCTCGCAGCAGCAGGAACTCGAGCATAGGTGCGTGTGGCGCCGGGTTAACATCGCGACCCGCCTGGCCCAGGTCCGCACCGACTCCGCGTTAGTCTGCTCCGTCCTCGTCCCGACTACGCGCTGACGTGTCCGGCTGTCTGTGGCGTGCCTCAGAGCAGGCTCTGAGGCTCTTACAGTGACTGCTGTCTCCTCGGCGCCGGCTGGCGACTGCAGGGCGAGTCATGAGTGACAGTAGTTGTCTTGTTTCGTCTGTTGGCAGAGTCGTTTGTGGTGTGCGAGGACTACCGTCCGCCGGCGGGTTACGAGCCCAACATGACCAACCCGCTGCTGGACCACCAGTACTCGGAGCTGGACCAGCTGACGGGGCCGAACCGGGTGCTGGTGCCGTTCCTCGCCTGCGGGGACCTCTCCGGGTACGACGCCGACCGCACTCATCCGCTCCAGGTCCGTACACGGGGGCGGGATAATGAGGATATCGACTGACCTGAGCTGACGACTCGGCCGTGGAGGCGTTGTCTTCTAATTCGCTGCCTCACCCATTGGCCTCTTTAGGTATAGACGAACTACTCCCGTTGCTGCGACGGCCGGCAGGCGCCAATCGTTCCCCATTGAAGCGACACTAGCGCCGCAGCGGAGAGAAGAGTTCGCTCAGCAATTTGTTATGGCGTATGTGCGATATTTGACAATATTCACATGGACGTTCAGGTTCAATATTGTTGTTTCATCCAATTCATCATGAATGTCTACATCCTTAATCATGTTTCAATGTGTTAGCTCACTCGGTTTTTGAGCTACAGGCCGACAAATATCGCCCCTCTACCTAGGAAAACACTGCGGCTCTAACTTGGCCATTCTACCGTACTCGCCGCTCGGCGCTAGTGTCGCCTTACGGCGGACACCGATGTAAACAAATATACACTCTGAACTGTCAACCAATTTCGACAAATTTTGCGTCAATATGTTGGAAAAATTATGTTTAAAGTTTAATTTACCATTCACAAAAATGAAATGTATGTTCCGTATCATTTGTCTTAGCGTAAAATAAATTTTTAAAAAAAACTTGCAAAAATACATTTTTCATGATCAAAAATATTTGATCGATAACTTCGAAAAGATGTAGCTCCGTGACCACATATTTGGCGTATTTCGAGCTACATTCATTATCCTGTTCATTCGTTTAGCTGCTTCCAAAGCATATCGAGTTCAATTGGTTTCTCACATTTTATTTAGACGCTGCGTTGAATCTTAGCCGAACCGACCAGAGTAAAATTGGAATTAAAAAGGCTAATTTAGTAACATATTTTCACTAAACCACTCATTTACAACAACAATCCGGGTTCAAAATAGTTAAAACTGTTCGGGTCTCGTTGCTGCAGTTAGGTTCACACGCGCCGGCGACTCAGAAAACAGTATTTTCCCCGCAGGCGCATTGGCACCTAGCGGGGAACTCGGCTAACACAACAACTTGCGTGGTGTCATCCATGGTGTCGTTGTCCATCTTCTGTTAGATATAATAATGGTGTAATTAATCCATCTTCTGTGAGCTACAGCTATAACGGTGTATAACGGTGTAGTTAATAGTTTTGTACTCAAGTGTTGTTGATCAACTTAACTTGTAAAAAATATACCCTCTTGTAAAACAACGTTTAAAAAACGTGTTAAAACGACTAAAAATCAACAGCTATTGGACCTGAATGTACTGTCTACATAACCTGTTGTTTTTCTTATCGATTTAATGTGTTTTGCAAAATATATATTGTTTCAAGGGAACTGCAGTCTGCACACAAACATGAAGTGATAAGGGTTGAAGACAAATACGAAATACGGAAACGAATCTTCGACTTCAACCTTAACTGGTTGAAGAAAAATAATTGATGCCAAGCTATTTTCAAGTCTAGATTTGACTTCCTCATGTAAAACTGTACTGTAAAAATGATGGGTTGCTTTTGTAGTGAAACAAATTAATTGATTTTGGGCTGGTTTGGGCGGCGAAACCGGTCAAAAATCAAAATATAATAATACAAATCCTGTCATACGTCCAAGGCCTCCGTGTCTGATAGAGGCCTTCATGGGACATGTTTTCAGCTCCCATTCCATTCCATCCCATCCCATTCAGCCAGATCCAAATCGTTCCGTTCCATATAAGTTTTTGATTGGGCTCACATTTCCGGCTCCCATTTCCATCCCATTTCCATTTCCATTTCCATTTCCATATGGAATTTCCATTCCATGGAGGGCTCTAGTGTCTGTATGCCCAGGCTGACGATGCTGTGTGTCACCGGCAGCTGAGCGAGGGTGCCGAGTACGAGTACCACGCGCCGAACCAGCCGCCCATCAACCCGCCGTACCAGGACGCCGTGCAGAAGAAGCGCACCGACCAGCTGGCCAAGCCGCTGGGCGGCGCCACCCCGCCGGAGACGCCGGCCGGGACGGGGGAGACGCCGGCCGGGGCGGGGGAGACGCCGGCCGAGGCGGGGAAGACCCCGGCCGGGGCGGGGCAGACCCTCTGTAGCTCCGACGCGGAGCGGCTGGCGGGTCTGGAGCTCGGTGGTGACGCCGGCCAGGCCGACGGCGGACAGTGAACCGGGGATCTGCTGTCGCCGCCTGGGTTAGGGTGTCGCGCCGCTGGATTTCGGTGGGTGGCGAGGCTGATTGTTTGCGGCCGGTCAGCGTTCCGGGGACGCTTGTCATTCGTTTTGTCGCTAGAGTGAGCCAAGTCAACCGGGTTCTCAGAAATAGTGTTACTGCTTGGTGTGTGTACGAGTTGTATGTATTAGGCAGTGTAGACACAGGTTCGGGACCCGCCCATCTACACTCCACACTGCGTATGAAATATATGTATTTTGTAACACTACTGTTTTCCGTGGTGGGCTAACCTGTCTCAGTCAGTTTTGCACGCGCTTTGTGCGAACAAAACTGACCAGAACAAGACGACGAAGTTAATACGTTGTTTAACCCATCATCTCCTCAATTGAGAAGTAAACGCCGCGCGAGCTACACACATACGATACACTACACAATATTTGAATAGCAATTAGCACCAGTAAATCGTTTCGCGCATACATAACAATTCACAGGTCATCCACGAGTACATTTAACATATCAGAACATTTCGCTGGGGAGCGACACCTTACCTTTGCGTCGGGTAGCGGTGACCAGCTTGCAGGCACGGGGCGAGAGCGGAATAGGGGTCGCGGTGACACGGACTGGCTGATTAACGGCTGGAGTGAGTCATATCACTAGTAAACCATACAACACTGCTGATTCAACACATCAGCGATTAACAATATCACCGAGCACCCGATGACAGCGCCACCTAGTTGTGTCGCCGGACACCATCACAGTATCTGCCGCCGCCGCGTGGCGTTCACCAGTCTCCCGCGTGATCCATCACATGAACCTGGCCACGGCTCGCGCCTTCTCCAGCTGGTGCAGCAGCGAGTAGAACTGGGTGACGGTCAGCTGGACGCGCCGCACCGCCGGCCGTCCGTCCGGCGCCGTCACGTGCAGGCCCAGCCGCACGAACGTGCTGCCGACGCGGCCCGGCTCGCTGCTGGCCGCCGTCACGCCGAAACTCCACTGGATGTCCTGCAGCTCGTCGAAGGCGCGCACTCCGGCGCCCTCCAGCGCGTCGTCCAGACCAGGGAGTGGCGCCTCGGCGGGCGTGTCGCCGCCGTCGGACGCGGCTCCGGCCACGGCGGCCTCTGCGCTGACCGCCGCCGCCGCCGCCGCAGCCGCCGCAGCCGCCGCCGCAGCCGGCCGAGAGCCGACAGCAACGGCTGATGCTGCTTCAGGCTGCCCGGCATCAGTACTGGCACTTACTGTCTCAGTGGCTGTGTCTGGTTGGTGAACATACTTGGACCACAGGACAGCGATAGATCTTGTGGCTTCCACTGAACCAGTCAGTTTCTGGAAGTCATCTTCGACTTGTTTAGAAGTGAGACCTCCTCTATATGAGGCTTTCATGATATTCAGCAGCACCTTGACTAAAGACTGAGCCTGTCCAATGTCAATGTTTGCCATTGAGGCAAAGTTAGCAACTGCTTCTGCCATTACTTCTTTATTTACTCCGCCCACTCCAGTCAAATATTTCAAAATATTTTCAGTGATGTGGCTGACGGACTGCTGAGATATTGAGGCCAGTTGCATCACGCCGTCGATAACAGACTGAGGCACTTCTCCGGCACTGAAGTTGTACATTTTCACTGTTGGACCAGTCTTGAGTGCAGATAGCTCTCAGGATATCTCACTGGTCCCACTTCATGTATTCTGAAGAAGAAAACAAACAATATTTAATTGAGATGCAGCCATAATGGTGACTGGTGAGTACAGTACAGCCATTGCATATCGTCATCTTTAAATTTTATCAAATCATGGTAAACAATGTCAATGTTATCAAATCTGGTAAACCCTTGAATGTAATCAAAGCATAAAATAAGCAGACGGCAGGGTGGTGGTTCTCTGATATGGGCAAGGTAGACAAAGCACACCCAATTAGGTAGTTTTTTTTCTATTCAGATGTGTAGCTTCCTTTATTTATTTTTCCTTATTGATTATGTAGTTTTCAGTTATCAGGATTGGCTCATTTAGGAGATAACAAATTTCGATTTTCACCATTTTTTTAGACTATAAGTTCAGCGCAAACGTAGGAAAACCCTTGCCTAAACTTGTCTGCCTCGTCATACTAGACTCTCGACCACCCTGTGTACATTTACAAGGCTATGGCGTCATCTAGTAGTAAATAATCCATAAAGCGAGCTAAAAAGACTACTTTGACGAAATGAGCACAATATTCCAGCACATTTAGCTTCATAAACTAAATACGACTGCAATACCAATTACTATTTTAGGCTCACAGAGGTTCAGCATAGAAGTTCAACCTCTTGCAGCATAGAGGTTCAATGATTATTTCGGGAAAACATGTTTCATGAATGTTGGAACTAGTCCAGAAGTTCGTACATTTTTGCCAGACACGGCCCCGCATTCCGCAACACAGCAGACAAAGGAGGCTAAATTAAATTCGCCACAGGCAGGCGTCAGGCATATTGGAAAATTCCAAATGCTGTTCAACACACCTATCACAATCCATGAGCAAATTCTGTAAAACATCAATGTAAATGTCAAATGATACATTTATCCATAGCATGACAGCGCCAGATTAGGGCAGCAGCTGGCGCCATCTTCATCAGAATGTTAACTGCAGCTTCTCACTTCTAACGTCTTGGCGCCACATGTATTATTATTCCAGCCGAGGGCAAATACGCCAAAGCGATTGGAGCCCGACGTGCTGCCACTACCCTGTGGGGTCAGTCTCCTCTCTCCTGACTGAGCTACAGGGGCGGGCAATGTTACCTTGCCTTCTAAGTCTCAAGGACCCAGCGCCGCCCCTGACAATATGATCAGATGCCAAGAAACATAATAATCTAGACTAGACTCTTTCACCAGTTTGGTTATCATATTAAATCATTTATAAGGCAATGCAGTATATAAGTAAGAAGCAGACAATACATGACTCTCGAAACACTGGAACATATGTTATAACAAAACTGACAATTATAAAATGTACAATCATTTGATGGAAAAGAAAATGTTAGACAAGGCGTTTTGTGACAAGGCGAGCTCTGGAGTCCAGAACGGTCCCAGCGGACTCTGCAAGTCTCGCAGGAGCCTGTCATGAGCGATTACCATGCAGTTGTAATACAGATACTGGACAGGATCAAACAGTATCCACTCCAGACCGGTGTGCCGTGTCACGCAGTTTATGCGGTATACCGAGAGGTGAGCAACGGGTATAATAGCAGTGTGTACCGGTTATAACGTGTTTATTACGTGTTCCACAGAGATAGCTCGGGTCGCACGGGCGCATATCAGAATCAGGCAACATTGTCTTTGACGTGTATGTCGTATGTATGACGGGAAATAAATCTCCAATTCACTATTTTCATATCACTGGCTTGCACCACCACTTAACCTGTAATCGACCAGCGGAGCAGACGAGTTAGCACTAGTTTTAACTAAGTTAGTCGTCGTTTTCTTGTCTGGTACAATTATTGCGCAATGCTATTATGCAATGCAATCCAATGCATTGCAATGCAATGCAATCCAACCATCCATGGCAAGCATTACATGTATTGTTATATCATATTCCCAAAGCAATATTAAGTACGGATATTATTTACAAACAGATCTATGCAATTTGAGCCACCGAAAAATACGAAAAATCCCGACACCAAGGCGATTCCACGGTCCGTGACAGTGCTGCCATCTATGGTCAAAAATTCGAAGCATGACAAAATAGACGCGGCTTTGGTCTTTCTTTCGCCAAATCATTGCATAAATTGACATAAAACTTGGCATGCAAATGTTTCATCGATCAGCCAGCACACAGTGTGACTTATAGCACAACTGATATCCCCTGTCCCCTTGTAGCAGATAAAAAGGGCAACATTTTCAAAACATTGACCACTTTGGGGTCAAGGCATAGTCGCGATTTTGTCCAAATTTTGGTCAATTCTGGTCCCATCTTACTCAAAACACTTGTACATGTCGAATGACGCCCGGAAATAGAGTATTCAGAACAGATGCTTTCAAACGGGTCACCCTACTGTATATACCAGCTCCAGTGGCACTGTGGTTGCCAACCTCAAAACTGTCAGAACATCCCACTGTCAGCAGAACGTTGTGCATAGGCATTGGTTATTTAATTTGTTATGCATAACATAAATGATGTAAGTTAATTTTGTCTATCAAGATTTAAGGTATTCTTATCCTGCCATTTTTTATGGTTGCTAGCCGTTTGCACCTGCAAACAAAACACAACTATTTGGTTACAATATCACAAAACGAAACTTCACAATTCAGAAAAAAATGGAAACAGACATCTTTTCTGGCAATGCTTGGTGGATAAGCCATTCTGGCTGCTCTTCTCATGCCTGCAGTAAGCTGATACCAGGTGCTTCACAGTCCCAGTGGCTGCGCCAAATGAGGACTCTGGAATGGATGCTGTAAGGAAAAAGGCTTTTGAGGGGCTTAAGACACCAAAACATCACAGAGAGGGGCATGAAACTCATCCAGGACTTTGCTGATTCGGCAACAATGCAGAAATACCAGCTTCAGCAGCTACTGCAGGTAGTTAAGAAGCACCATGAGAAACTTCCTGCCATAAAGTATCAATGGAGAATAAGTGTAAGGGCTTCCCAGTTCTCACATTGTGTACCATGCCAAAACTGAAACCACATCAACCAAATGCTGCTGACAGCTGAATGCTGATGTCCACCAGACTCCAAGGTGTTTATTGCCAGTCTGCAAAATGTGGCAGGTTCATGCACATGTAAGGTATCTGTGATGCTTAGTGCTTACATGATTATTGAACACAGCAAATGGATTAGGTTGTGATGGTGTGTATGCTACCAAATTTGAGAGTCACTATCTCTGAAGTTGACCAGTCAGATTTAATGTCACATTTTGTTGTAAAAGCATTTTGAGCGTGTGAATAACTGTTACTTAGGGTAAAAACATGATATCCGGACAGGACACGTCAGAATCTTGGATTTTCATGCCATCAGAACGTAGATGATACTGAGTACCGACACATTTTTTACATTGTAATAGCATGTCAAGTCCAAAAATACAGCTGTCTTGTTTGCATCATTTTACCCTACATGTCACGTGGCATCACAAATACAGATATGAGCAGAAAATTGATCTATTTACAGCATTTTAATGTAATTGTACATTGAAATAACTGATAATTAAATATGGCATCCATTGTGGGATGTTTACATTCATGAAACTTTTATACTATTCCATAAAAAAACTTTGGACCTGTTTACAACATTTCATTATGTCAAACAGATTTTGGAAACACCCCCTAAATTCCTTATTGCTTTGAAGATCAGCATTATATAGTCAGAAGTGTTTTTTTCTCACAATTTTGCACAACAAGAAATGTTGTTTGCTAAAATGCACATTGACATGGATGCCCAAATCTCAATATCCACAGAACCATGCGAAAGGCTGAGTACTAGCTATACCTACCAATACATTTTTTCAATGGTACGGTTTTCCACAACTTATATAAGCGAAAAAGACTTTTAACACTAATCCTACAACTCATTTCATTACAAGTGAATTTAAAACACCCACAACCATCCCACTTACCTCGCAATCTATACAGGGCCTTTCGCAATAAAATTACATTAAAAACGCCACACTTTTGAGTCGGACTTGACAATAGAGCATGCCCGGCGGCAGAACTTAGCGTAAGCAAGTCGATAATGGCCGGTTAGTTTTGCTTTTGCTATGACGTCATTGGATTTATAGAGATTAATTACAAGACCGAATCAAGGAACTAGGCTGGTAAGCTGGTGGGATGGTAGGTTGGTAGGCTGGTAATTTAAGTTCGTAGGTTGGTAGTTGATGTTAGGTTAGGTTAAGTTAGGGTAAACTTATTTTGATTTTAAGTCCTTTATGGCCTTTATCCCGATAACCATAAGGTAAGGTAAGGTAAGTCTCCGAGAGAAAAAAACAACAAACCAAATACGTCATACTTTAGGAAAAAAACTTACTTGTACTTTACTTTACTTACTTTAGAAGAGTGTAAATGTCAATAAAAAAATACCGCCCTCTACAACGTACAATTGTGACGCACCAAATACAAAAAACAGCCCTGACATTGTTTACGTTGAAGTTGCAACGCGGAATCGCTTCTGTGGGTTGTCGGTCGGTCGCAGCGCAGTAAAATTATTATTGCAAGGTAAGCTCGAACATTTTTGGTGTTTTGATTGTAGTCATTACGGAAATGAGACATGTGGAATTAGTGTGAAAAGTCCCGGACCCAATGGGGAGGGCACGTGCCCCACGCGTGATTTGAACGCACCATAGAGCCCAGCCATTCATATAGTGAAATTCCCCAAAATCTGACGGCATGAAAATTCTTGCGCTATCTTGGGATAAATATCCCTGTTCTCTGCCTCTGGTTGCCAGATAACTATGGATAGTGGAACAGAGGCGTGCTCAGTGGTAAATGCTGGTGGGACAGACGCGTCTTCAGGCATCGATGGAGTGGGGCAGAGGCGTTTTTAGGAGTGAATGCTAGTTGGACAGAGGCGTCTTCAGGAAGCGATGGAGGGGCAGAGGCGCTCTCCGGGGTAAATCAATTAGGTATTTTCAGCCGGCAATGAATAGAACAGAGGCGTTCTCAGGGGTAAACGTAATTGGCATCAAGGTGTCTTCAGGAAGCGATAGAGGGGCAGAGGCGCTCTCAGGGGTAAATTAGGCGTCATCAGGCAGCGATGCATGGGGGCAGAGGCGTTCTCAGGGGTAAGAGTTGGCGGAACAGTGGCGTCTTAAGGTATCGAGGAGCCTTCAAGAAACAAATGGAGGGGCAGAAGGTCTCAGGGGACAATAAATCAGAGCAGCGATGAAGCTGGCAGAGGCGTCCTCAGGGCAAAACGAAAGTGGGACAGAGGCGACTTCAGCAGCAATGGCTGCAAGGGGTAATGATCAGGCGTCCTCAGACAGCAATGAGAGGGGGCAGAGGCATTCTCAGTGATAAGTGTTGGTAAAACAGGGTCGTCTTCAGTTAGATATTGAATGAGGCATGAATAGGTCCTATTAGGTAGGTCCTATTCTCAGAATCCCTGCCACCATTCATCACGAAGGGCAGATGGTAAGGGTAGGCCACTCCGCAGGTTAGGTGGTGTGTGACAGGTTACTCTGGAGGTCAGGAGGTGGGGATATGTCACCACGTTTGCCAGGTGGTGTGACCGTCACCTATCGTGCGACCTCTGCATTTCAAGTTGGCTAAAGCCGCCGTAAAAACAGTTTCGTATCATATACAGACGGTAAATGAGCATATTTTAATATATATTTGAACAACACTCACGCTCAACTCCACTCTCATCCCCCCTTTCTGCTCCACTCCTACTTCACTCCAATCAACTCTCACCCCACCCCTCCATCGAGCAAACGGCGCCTCGTAACAAACGCGTTATGTACCTGTACCGAGCCAAGAAAGAATATATGTACAGTCTGTCTAGTCTGTCTGACTGTCTTCACTCCACCCTCTCTCTTTCTCCACTCCATTCCACCCCCGCTCCGCTCCAATCCGGTTCACTCCACTCCTCTCCTGTTCCACTCCCACTCACAGGCACAGATCAGCACAGCTCGTGCGGGCGACCAGCCTCCTTTGGAGTGCCGTAGTACAACTGAAGAAGAACGAAAACAGCTTTACCCATCTTGATTTCAATATCACCTTTTCTAGCATCGTGACTCTCACGCCACCACAGCACCATGACACGTGGAACACTCACTGAAGAAAACAACGCCCTTTCAGCATAAAATTGGCAACACCAAGGCCCTATTATGGTAGTTCTCAAGATCCCGTACCTCCTTTTACGCTATGTCGAGATATGCGTTATTTTCCGCTAAAAATGGCTGGGCTCTATGGTGCGTTCAAATCACGCGTACCGGGTCGGGTCGGGTCGGCAGGTCTATAGGTACCGGGTCGGGTCGGGTGGTGGTCGTCGTCTGCGCCGGTCGGGCTGCTGCTGCTGCTGTTGGAATACCCTCGGGCGGCGGGATCTGCCAGCGGCCGCAGCCTATCGGCTCGGGAGGGCTCTGAATCCGGCCGTAGTCTACCGGCTCTGGAGGGCTCTGAATCCAGCCGTAGTCTATCGGCTCGGGAGGACTCTGATTTCTGAATCCGGCCGTAGTCTATCTGCTCGGGAGGGCTCTGAATCCGGCTGTCAGGGTCGCCACGACGTCGCTGCTCCGCCCCTCCCCGGGCGTCGGTAGGATGTGGCCGATAGCGGGGATCCGGGGCCGGGCCCAGCAGCCCGCGCATGTCATCAGCATGTGACGTGGAGTGTCCGCCGCTCGCCGCAGAGCGGGCAACAGCGGCGACTCGCAGCTGTTGCTTCGGTCGCGGCACTGTGGGCAGCTGGGGGACGGATTGTTCCCGATTTCGTGGAGAAACACGACAGAACCGCGCTCCAACATTCCGTCTGCATTCGGTGTACCCTGTACAGTACACTGTACATATATCGATAGCCGCAGTCCTCTCCATGTTGGCGATCGGTGGCGGGTATCTGCAGCTTTCAGTGCCGGTCGTGACGGGTCGGCGCGTCTATAGGTACCGGCGGCGGTGGCGGCGGCGACGGCGGGGGCTCCTAGGGCGGTGGCGGCGGCGGGTCGTCAGTCGACCGGCGCCGTGAAGAATGGCCCGCCTGGCAGCCGTGTCGGCAGATGGATGCCGTCGATCGCCGCCAACCAGCGAAATTTGAGACCCGGCCGACGGCGCGCCCCGGTCTCTGATTTACGCCGGCTAACGCGCCGCGCGGCGGCCGCCCACAGCCCGCCGAGACGCGGCACGGCTCACTACTATGGATTTCAAACCCCGTGAGACTCCGTTTTTTGGCGATAACTTCTTAAGAAATTGTCAAATCTGAATCAAATTTTCGCACAGTCCATTTCAGCCCAGGCGCCGATTTCT
>JARBER010236575.1:0-20544 GCA_030265075.1 Balanus glandula | reverse complement strand
CCCTGGTGCCCCTCCCCCGTGGTCCCCAGTCCCCGTGGTCCCCCTCCCCATGGTCCCCCTCCCGTCTGCCTCAGGGGGCGGCGGTACGTGTGTACCGGGTAGGGTAGGCCGGACCGCGCCTCTGCCGGCGGCGGTTCCGCTGCCCCCCCCCCCCTCCCCCTCAGACGGCCGCTACTCAGTACTCAGGGTCAGTGGGGGAGGGGGCGACCCAGATGACCGGTCGGAATGTGACACTGACGGCGTCTGTCTCCCCGACTCTCAGCGTGGGGCGGAGCGGGACGCTGTGTAGTGTGTAGTAACCTTGCGAGTAGCCCATCGTCACAACGCTGAACGAACGGCTGATTAGTGATTACCATCGGAAAATCTACTCCTACGAACATCCATATAGGATGCTACGTGACAGCCATAGAGAAGTTGCCATTTTTAATTACACATCTTGCTCCGTACCGCGCGTACGAAGAGGGGCAGATTATAGTCATTTGGCATCTGCTGGCTCCGTCACAGAGTTCAATAAAGGCAGCTGCATGATCTACTGCCCGGGTGTAGAGTGCAGCTCAGTGCCACCCGGTAATGCAGACCTTACCTTATATGTAACCATGATGGCTATGACCCAGTATTAGTCATTGGTCACACGTGGAATGCAAATCAAAATTAATTATATAAATCGCGTCAAGAATTTAGGTCTAGTTTTGTTAATAAATAAAAGCAAAATCACGCAGTGTTATCGAACTTGTGATCCTTGAAACACTTTCTCCGGGGCATTTTGTATCTTTAACATATGTTATTGACAGTGTTTCCAAACTTTCTATGCGAAACCTTGCATGAATCCTCCTTTGCGCAGTACCGGTACGGCGTGCCGCTTCCGTGCGGTGTGTCTCCTGCAGTGCCGTGTGTCACCAGCGTGTGTCACCAGCGTGTGTCACGTGTGATTTGTCGCTGGCGGCGGCTGTCGTGCCGCGCGGCTCAGGGGGCAGTGGCCACGGTACCGGGCCGTGCCGGGCCGTGTCGGGCCGTGTCGGGCGGGCGTGGTCCCCCGCCGGAGGCCTGTTCACGGTACACGACTCAATGCCTGCCAGCTGTCCTGCCCGCCGTCAGTCGCCTGACAGAGGTACCCGCTGGCACAGTAGGCCTCACTGTCGCGTGATGTGACAGATATTTATTCGCGCTCGATGGCAATGAAAGTATAATCCTTATCAGCAAAACAACAGGTTCTTTAGACAACAAAACAGCAAACATGCTTTTTTACTTTCACTGTCATCGAGTGTGAATAAATTATCATGTCTGATACTACGCTACCTGTCTCTGGCTTTGACGTGCGTCAGACGTGAACACAGCGCCCGGGGCACCGGGAACCAATCAGGAGACGTATGCGAATAAGAAAACTCTAAAATACGTTTTACGAAAAAATAAACGAAACTCATTTCTGTCGTATTCTTTACGACCTACGGCCCCGACAATTGCAATGCTTTTTTCTTCAGTAGCAATCTTCAGTTTTTTTATAGGATGTTTTTTACTGCATCAAATCAGACAGTTTCGATCTTAATGATATAAATTTGTGTTTATTTTTGCAATGTGTCGCCTTGTTCAGGTCACAGATGTGTGACGTGTTTTTACAATGTGCCGCCTTGTTCAGTTCATAGGCGTGTGACGTGCTGTCAGTTCTGCCTTTCGTCCAGCTGACGTGACAGTCATCAGAGACGGTGCACAGTGGCGTCTGACGTCATCAGCGGGGGTAGACGGTGGTGACCTTGTGGCCACGGCCGGCGTTGTCTGTACTGCACCCGCCGCCCCTGTCCGCCGCTCGCGCAGCAGATTTTTATCGCGGGCGGTTTTCGGTGGCGATACGGTGAATTTTCGCGTACAGTGAGGCGAATCGGACCGACCACCGCCACTCCTCGCCGAATTTAGTCACCGCCGACGCTGCTTTAGTGTCGGGCTATTGAGGTTAAGGACTCGCAGCCAATTCAAAAGCACGTTTTATGGCCTGTTCATTGTTGAATAATGGCCGTCGGGTCGAATGGATTCGTTCCGTTATTGGTAATGAAGCGAGTTCAATTAATTAGGAAATTAAGCTCATCTCTAGCTGAGTGGCTTAGCCCGACGTTTGGACAGGCCACATGTCCACAAGGCTGCCATTTCCAGCGGCCGGCTGTGTGGACAGCGGGCTGTTTTTGCCGGCGCCGGACGAGCGTACGGCGTGCGTCGGATGCCGCACATGCCGCGGGCCACGTGAGGTAGGTCAGCGGCGGCCGGGGTGCCGTCTGTGCCGTACCAGGACGCGTGTCGAGCCTGTATAGCCGGCTGAGGACGGCAGCGGGCCACGGGACCGGCGTCTGCCTACAGCAAAACAGCGGCTCAGCTCAATTAGAGGGAGACCGATACGCCTGTGGCACGCCTGTGGCCCGCCTGTGACCCGTCTGTGACCCGCCTGTATCCCGCCTGTGGCCGGCGCGGGGTCGGGGCCGCGGCTGGCTATCTACACGCGTGATCGCCGCTGCCGCCGCCGGAGGAGGTTTTCCCGCTGCGTGCCGGCGTGGCGGCGTGGGTGAGGCGCGATGTGGCGTGAGATACGCCGCGCCGCCGTGACCGTGACGGCCGTGACGCTGACTCCGGTGGCCGGCCGGGCTGTCGAGCGTCATGTCATGTCAGTTGAGGACACATCAGGGAAAAACTCCAAACATAAAGCGCTGTAAAAGTACAGCTGGTGACGTGAAAGCCTGCCTTAGATATGCAGCTTAACGCTCTAAAATTAGAACGTATTTTTCAGGCTTCTAAAAATAACAACTCGCCATACCTGGTATCAAATGACCACACCCCTCTGAGCTCATTGGGGATGCAAAATTGAACAACGATCAATTTGTGTCCATGTAGAAGTCTTAAAAAACCTAGATACACATGCGAAATGTGACTTGAATTTCAAACTTTTATGAAGTGGGGGAACACCCCGGCGTGTTTGGCCCAACTCGCTATAATTATTGATATTGGCCACTACCCTAATTTGAAATATATTTAATTTTTATATTGATTTGACCCGCGCCCTGGTGGGGGTCAAAGTCACCCCTGCCCTCCAGTAACTCGGAAAATAAGGCACTAGGAAGACGCGAAAAAAATGTTGGAAAGCTCTCATGTGTATTCGAAGTTACTTCTGGTATTTTTTGCCTCAGCTCAAATTTGAGGTCCACAGGTGTTATAAAATGCCTAACTTTCTAGATAAAGGACATCGCCTTATATCCCATATAGCTCGGAAAGTATGCTAGCTAGAAACAAACGGTAAACAGCATTCGATAGCTATTGAAATTCGCAATCTGCATCGTGTCTTCAAATATGGTCTCAGTTCAATGTTATGGGCTCCAGAGGTCATAAAAGCCAAATGTTTTTTTTGCAAAACAAATTGCAAAATAGATATATTTTTACCTAATACAGTTAACTGAATATTTGTGTGTTTTTTTTGCAAAACAAATTGTAAAGCAACTTTTTACCTAATACAGATAACTGAATACGTTTACGTCATTGTCTTTGTCTCGTCAAGGCGCCTTAAAGGAGGAACATGGCGACTTTGTAAGGTCAACTCGAAATATTGACTGGAGCATTTCTCTCCCGTGTTTCCAACTGCTGTCCCGCTGGGGGTGCCTGGGCCGGGCCGGGAGGGAGTCAGGCTGGCCGGCAGCGCGGGGCACCTCGGGCCGTCAGCGCGGGGCACCTACCGCCGGCCGCCACCCGACCCTGAACCACTTGGCTCGGCCGCCGCCGCCCCACCCCGGGCATGAGCCGTCCTATTGACCTACAACGGCCGCCGTGTGTCCACTGCGACCGGCCGGCCAGCCTGAGGCCCTCTGACGCAACGCCGCCGCCGCCGCCGCCTCGGACTGATCGTACACCATTTACTGCGGCCGCCGGGTAAAACGCTGACCATGAGGAATGCAAGAAGGCATTTCAGTGTCAAGCGGGAAAGCGGCGTCACGCGAAGTACTGGCGGGTTGTTTTCCATTGTCGCCGCTCAGTTTCTGCCTGTGTCCTGGGGCCTTGGTCAACAGCAGCTTCTGTCGAACGCCACCCCATGTGGCACGCAGGGAAAACGGTGTTGATGAATGAGCTGTATGTCTGACACGGCAAACCGTAAGGGAGTGGCCGCTTTCAGGGGCTGATTTAGCTGTAGTGCTCAAGTTGAGGCGTTGTGTAGATGGCATGTTGTACTGGTTCGCTGCAAATGTTTTTTTTCTCGTTTTGATGCGGATGCATTGCGAAAGTAGTCATGATGCCATAACAGTTTACTCTACACGATAAACCAAGGGCATCTATATGATAAATAATTTAAATCATTATGTATACAGTTGTATATGCAATATGCATCCAGGCACTCTGTCCTTGTTGTGAAATATGGCGGGCGGCGAGTCCGAACGTAACTCACGCTGTCCATTCCATTAGTCATGTTTATTGTTATCAGCTATAGGGCTGGTAATCGGTTTGGAAGGCTGGACTAGCATGGCAATATGATGGCCGTTCCCATGTTGTTCCTTCCGTCCTTGTCATGTTCTCACGAAGGCACGATAGCTGTTCGCTTGTTAGCACAGAGCCAAACCGCAGCACACGACCAGAAAATCGTCTAGCGTTGTGGTAGTATTTAAGTGATCACTTTACATACTGGTTCTACTCCTCACATTTATTAAGTTGATAATATCATGGGAAAGCAACATAATGCTGACATCTAATGAGTAAGTCTGCGTATGTGACTCGGTGTGTTCACCTCTGGTCATCAGTGTTGTGTTGGCCCAGTCAGAAATGCGACCTCCATGTGATCGGTTCGCTCCCGTTGCTGATGAACCCTCCTCTCGCTCCGGACAGGCCGCCGATGACGCGATGTTGTCTCTCCCTGTCTTCTCACCCCTCGTTACGCTCCTTACATCAGTCTCTTTCCTCCGCCGGCAGAGAGCTAGAGGCCAACTACCAGACGATCCGCGACGAGATGCTGTCGCTGCTGGACTCGGAGCGGCCCGAGGACGGCTTCCAGCCGGAGCAGGAGCAGCTGAGCAAGAGCGGCGACTGGAAGCAGTACACCATGTACCGGCGCGGCCGCAAGAACCAGTACGCCTGCTCCAAGACGCCGCGCACCTGCGAGATCGTCGCCAAGTTCCCCGAGGCGGCCGGTGAGAGGACGGTAGTGGAGCCGAACAGAGCAGACGCGCTGTTCAGGGGGAGGGGGTAGCGTGTCTGCCTCCTATAAACTGGGCTGGGTAGACACGCCGAGGGGCTGTTTCTCTAGTTCCGGCTTCGTCAGCCTGACACCATGTTTACGTATATCTGTGGCAGTATTACCGCAGTGGGTTATGTAACTGTTGCGTGTTTGCCCTCCGTTTACGGTAAATGCGTCTGGAACTGTGAGAAACTGGCGGTTCCTGGGGGATTAGTGGCCCACTCGACCTTGCCGTGTTCGTTCTTCCTGTCATTCTCGTCTGTAATTTACCTGTGTTCGTGCCAAGCTCATTGATTCGCATCTCTCGCCCCGGCGGCCGGCGTATCTGGCCGTCGGAATCCAGGCTCTTCGGGTCTGTTTATTGCCGGTCCTGGGAGGTCTGTCTCTATTGTCTGGCCCGCCTCTATTGCCGCCCGGACCTGGGATCTAGCCACCGCTGTCCTGTCGGGCTGTCCCCTCGGGTCGTCTGACCCCCTCCCTCTCCCGCAGGATGTCGTCGCGGCCAGGTCAAGTTCAGCATGATGACGCCGGGCACCTCCGTGTGGCCGCACACGGGACCCACCAACTGCCGACTGCGGCTCCACCTGGGCCTCCAGGTGCCCAGCGGAGTCGGCATCCGCGTGGCCGGCGAGAAAAGGTGCGCTGCTCTCCCGTCTGTGGACCGCCAGGCTTTCCAGCTCCCGGAGAGGCGATGACGGCAGTACCGTACGCCGGTGTCCGCCTGTGTGTGTGTGTGTGTGTGTGTGTGTGTCTGTGTGTGCGGCGTCGGCTGCAGCGGGACTGGTTCGCTCTGCACACTACACGGTGGCTGGTGATGGCGTTTTTTATCTGTCCGCTGTGTGTATGTGTGGGATATGGCTGCTGGGATTGTTGCCGTGTGTGCGGGTGGCGTTTTTGCCGACTGGCTCTGACGTTCAGAGTCCGAGCTGGACGTGTCTCGGGGTGACTAACGGGGCAAAACTGCGCCGACCGCCCGCCTGCACCGACAGGAATGTTCCTGGCAGCCGGGCATCGTGACAGGCCATATCGGCACCGCTGGACTTTGGCCCCCGTCAAGTTCGCGCTGAGTTCATGGTCCGCAGCTATAGCACACATTTTTAACGTCCAGTTTTCCGGTGGCTGCTCAGAGATTAGTAGTACAGTTATTCACACTTCAGTATAAGTGTGAATTATCTCTCAAATCATATTAAGTTCTGAATAAATCTCAGTAATCGGGACGTGAATATGCATTCTTCTGTAATGCTACTGGACAGTGGACACGACATAGTTCGTAGATGCTCACTGTCAAATTCTAGTTCTAATTTTCCCTTTGAACCCGCCTGTGATAATCTATATCTGCCAAACCGCGCGCTGATTATTACCCCACGACAATATATCGGCCTGGGTCAGAGTCTGTGTGTGTAATTGGTGTTTTTGAGGGGCGCTTCAGCTCATAAAGGCTATCAAGCGCCCAAGGTCCGAGTCTGTCTGTATGACGTCACAACCTGCTGCCGTCCGCCGCGAGCAGCGGTAACGGTAACCGCAGCGGCGGGGGCGGCGGCGTAGGAAGCCGTAAAGGTGGCGTGCCCGACCTTGGCGGGGGGATTAGTCGCCGTGCTCGCGGCTTTTGTCAACGTTCGGTGGCTGAGAACAATGCGGCCGCTGCAGCCGCCGCGTGGCCGCCGCCGGGTGCGCGCCGTGGGGCCGGTATCTGCGGTCCGGCCGGCTGATCGGTCTCCCCGCCTGCCGGCGGGAATGTGAGCCGAGTCCGGGGCTGACCGTGTTGTACACCGGCTCTGTCTCGCTGAGAGCGCGCTGGTTGTCCTGCCCTCTTGTTTATTTATCCTACATGACCCCCTTCTCTCCCCTCTGGGCTCTGAGTGCCGCCCGTCTGAAACTCGCCGCGTGTCGCTGCTGTTGCAGGACCTGGGAGGAGGGTAAGGTGCTTATCATCGACGACAGCTTCGAGCACGACGTGTGGAACGAGGGCGACAAGTCCCGGTTCATCCTGATCGTGGACATTTGGCACCCGGAGCTGACCGACGAGGAGCGACGCACCCTGCCCTCCGTCTAGCCGGCGGCGGCTGCCGAGGCGGTGTTCTAGGTGCTGGGTCGGCCGTGCAGAGTGAACTACTCAGCAGCAGCTCTGCTTTGCTTCTCAGACAGCGGAAGCCAGTGACGATCTGTTATGGCGATGTGTTCTTTTTACCATGGGGGACGGTGCAGGTCATGTATGACGGTGTGAAATGTTATGATTAGATGCGGTGCTACTTGCCTACTCAGTTGTGACCGAGAGTGACTCCGATGCCCCGAGTGACCCCAGTACAGTGATGCCGAGTGATATGAGTGTGTGAGGGACGTGGCTGGGGAGCTGGGCCGAGATTAGCGGCCCCGCTGCCGGAGTGTTGCGCGTGTTAGACCGGAGCCGCCCCCGACCCCGTGTGGACACGGTCACACTCAGCTAACTCGCATATACAACCTTTTATTGTTCGATGACATGGACTGACGCGAAATACAGGGTGCGTCGGGCTCGACGCCGACACATTGTCTCTCTCTCTCTCTATCGCTGTGGTACTGGGAGTCCTGCATACGGCTCTCTTCCTGGCGCCTCGCGGTCCAGACACACTCCGCAGCGCACACGGCCAATCTTACCGGGAGAGTTTGGTTTGTTAAAGCACATTGCCGAAATGGCTCAGTCGGGAGTACGCTAGACTGAGGAACGGGATATCCCGAGTTGCAATAATTTAACGTCCCGGCGCACCAATCTGCCGTATCACGACATTGGTAAGATTGGGCCTTCCTTCTCTCCCTCTCTCACTCACCACGGCACATCATTCTCAACTTGAGCGACGCCTCCCGCCGGGTCCGGGACGGCCAACAGCACTCGAGACACGGCCGGCGAGTACCGCTACCATACAGAACATCCACACCACGCCACCCACCCGTAACAGCACACTCGCCTCCCCCTCCCCCTATGTACAGGTCACCTCGCCATCAACACGCTACGCTGTAAATACTCAACACACCGCACGCGCTCTCTTGCTCTCTTCAGTCACACTCTCTCGGACGTGCCGCTGTCTCAGTAGCGCGGCCTCTGGTGGATGATGGGCCGCCACTGGCTCTGGCAGCACGGCTGGCGGCCGTGGGGCGCCGAGAGGCCGGGCCGCGGCCGGGAGTGGCCCCGCTGGCGGCCGTGGGACGGGGGAGCGCCGTACTGCGCCTGCGGACGCGGCGCGCCGTACGACTCGGACGGCTGGGGCGCGCCGTACTCCTGCTTAGGAGGGGGACCGTAAGATTCCTGAGGCTGGGGCGCGCCGTACTCCTGCTTGGGAGGGGGACCGTAGGATTCCTGAGGCTTGGGGGCGCCGTACTCCTGCTTAGGAGGGGCACCGTAGGATTCCTGAGGCTGGGGGGCGCCATACTCTTGCTTGGGAGGGGGACCATAGGATTCCTGAGGCTTAGGGGCGCCATACTCCTGCTTGGGAGGGGGACCATAGCTCTCCTGCGGCTTGGGCGCTCCATAGGACTCCTTCGGAGCTCCATAAGACTCCTGCGGAGCTCCATAGGACCCCTGCGGCCGGGACTCGCCGAAGCTCTGGCCGCGGATCAGGCTGTTCTTGTGGCTCTTGGGCGCGTTGTACTGCGGCTCGGAGGCCCGGTAACCGTGCTGCGGGCTCGGGACGTACACGGGCGTCTGGTAACTCTGCGGCCTGTGCGCCTTGTTCGGCGGCACCACGTACATGGTCTGCTGCGGCGAGGCCGTGTCGTACACCTGAAAACGGCGCCGGTCAGTCTCTCGACGCGGCACGGAGATGCAGGGCACAGCACAGACGGACATGCACATGACAGGGTTTGTTCATAGAGCAGCTCATTGAGTTAGTTATTGATGCGCGATGATTTCTTTAGTTCAGACATTAGACTCTGACACAGACGAATGAACAGGTCTCAGGCTAGCCACCGAGCGCCGTGTCCGAGGTAGGGGGATTTAACGCTTAGCTCACAGTTATTTAGCTCTTGAGTTCACACTTCACATCGTTGAAAGCTTTACTGCACGTCATGCGTTAGGACGAGGCTTAGTTTAAGGCAAAGCCGTCATCAGCTCGGTGCTGATGTCTTTAGCTTACCTGAGGCGACGGTGAGGTGTGAGCGCTCTCGTCGGCGGTTTACGCGAATTAGTAGACACTGAAATCCTTTAATGGGGGTCACAGCGGTGTTTAAACATGGTGGAATTAACGGATTTTATTCCGAACGGAAACCTTTAATCAGCGACCAAGAAGGCTTGCCTTGGTTGATTTATTTATTGATGTTGAACACTGCATTAGGGGAGAGGGTTTAAACTTACCATGTTGGACTGAGGATGATGTCACCTTATTTTGACGCAGCGCGCCTTTATTGAGGGATGCCCTTTACCAGACCAGCAGTTAACACAATGTTTACCGTTGTATTTATTTACACTATTCACAGATGGGCAAGAGACGTTTCACACGGTATTGGCTGTGCTGTATCGCCCGTCCCCCGTTGCCAATCACACCCGGTAACAACCCACACGCTGACTACGGCTGCCCGGGGGCCAAGTGTGCGGGGGGCCGGGGGTGCCCGGCCCTGCGCCGCCACTGCCCCCACCTCGAGACGGCCGATCTCAGGTCGCCCTCGCTCCCACACATCGCACACGCGCACTTGTTCACTCACCCCTCCCTCCCTCCGCCTTCAGCGCGGCACTGAAGAGGTATTCACGCGACCCACAGCCCCTCTCCCGGCGCTGACGGCGCTGACGGGGCGGCCGACCGGCGGCGACTGCTGCCCCGGCCCGGGTCACGGCAGGTCATCGCTGACGGCTGCCGAGCCGGGACGGAGCAGCAGACGACACCGGCCGACGCTCCGAACAGAGCGCCCAGCCGCCCGGCACTGCCCGTGTCGTGTCTGCCGTCTGTCGTGACACGGGACAATCGTCGACAGGTCACGGTGTCGTTCACGTCGCCACGCTCCCAGAGCGACCTCGCTCAGAGGCTCTGTCTGTCCTCTCGCTTACGTCCGGTCCATATGTTCCTCCTCACATCCGAAGAAATCGGGATTCATACTTTGTCGCTCCGCAACAATAAATTATCTCTGTACAAGTGTGTTAGTTGGATTTGACACGAAAAGCTCTTCAACATTTTTGGTCTACCGTTGTTGCGCTTGTTTCTTCCTGAACTTATTGCAGCTATCCCCCTACCCCTGATAGTAAATTTAATTTGTTCACATACCATCTGAATAATAATTTTGAGAGACATGTTTTTTGTCAACGTTCTCACTGGCAGGTACTGCAGCATCTCCGGCGGGGAGGCCGTCCTGCGTCTCCCCGCGTCGTCCTCCCGTCCTCCCGTCCCCGTCCTCTCCTCCCCGCGTCCTCCTGTCCTCCCCGCGTCCTCCTGTCCTCCCCGCGTCCTCCTGTCCTCCCCGCGTCCTCCTCTCCTCCCCGCGTCCTCCTGTCCTCCCCGCGTCCTCCTGTCCTCCCCGCGTCCTCGGCCGCTCACCAGCCGGGGCCGGTCGGGGACCAGGTGAGCCGAGCCGACTGGCCGAGCGCCGTCTGAAACACGCACGGGGAGCGCCCGCGTCACACGGGGCGTCCAGCCGTCTATGGCAGGCTCCCCGGCCTCCACCAGCACCAGGTTAGCGAGCAGCCGGAGTCAGGGGCGGTCCAGCGTCAGTCGGAATAAGTGTGCGAGTGTGGTCGGTGACTGTGTGGCGTAACAAATGCAAGAAGCGCTGTCAATGCGCCGAGAAACTGATCGGTGATTGTGGGTGGAATGCGTTACATGTGCTCACAATAAAGTGGGTCATTACGGCTTTATGGTAACTCTGAGCTTAAGTGATGACACTGAATAGCATGAGCACACAGCGTATTAGTGGTCTACAACAGAGGAATGCTACTTGGTGTGCTGTAGCGAAGGCCAGTTTCACCATGTTGCGATGCGTAATCTATATCGGCCATTTCACCATGCAGGGAAAATTTGAAGACGTAAAAGACTTCCCTCGCTGACATCCAGTTTGCCGTGCATGATGAATGATTGATGGTAGACTGTTAACAGGCGGAAACTGTCCTTGCTAGTAAGAGCACGCTTGAGTAGCAATTCAAGTTGTAACTTCCCAGGGAAGCCTTTGACATTCAAACGAACTACAAACCTTTGTAATATGGCGTGCATTTACAAGAGCAAGTGAAATCAGAAATTTGTGCGGTGTCTCTAGTATCAGGGAGCTTCTGCTGTGGCTTTGATCTACTTGGAGAGAGGTCTATAAGAAGATCAGCTACCTGTATCACATGTCCCTGTGTTATGATTGGTGGAAGGTTGGTCAGCTTTAGGCCACAGAGCAGCGTTTAGACAGTAGTTATTTAACCGGTCATTGTGAAGTCATGTTTCCAATTCGTCATGCGTTCGTGCAGTTTAAGAGTAGGTAGGTCACAGACAGACAGACAGACAGACACAAGTTTGTCGAGGAGGTAACCCAACCCGACATATGATTTAGAACCATGCAGCTAGGCGACGTTTAACACTCGCGTAGCGCGGCGGCTGCGCTGGCGCACAGGACAGAAGCACAGAAGACTTGAGCGCGCCCCCGGCCGGGGCCGGGGCCGGGGCCGGGGCCGGGGTTGGAGGGACCGACCGCGGCCGGCCCGGCGGACACGGTAGGCAGCTTAACCTACTGGGTTAATGGCGGGGCCGGGGCCGTAGCCGGCACCGCCCAGGTCCTTCCACTTGCGCAGATCGAGCTGAGGCAGCGCCGCGCACGGCGTGATCGGGTTACTGCAACACAGACGGTCAACGGTCAGCTACGGAAACTCGGCTCAAAGCAGCGCACAGCAACGCCGGCAGAATCACTCAGATTGTTCGTTTACAAACTGATTAGTTTAATGTGTAACGCTTGTGACTTTAAGTACGTGTTTTTCGGTTTTAACACCGGGTGTGTTCGAGTCCGGTAATCGGCTCGCACTAGGCACGCTCTCAGTGGCGGGCGTGCTCGGTGAATATACTCACATTTCGTGGTCGGGCAGAACCATGACGTACGGCTGGAGCTTGTCAATGTGATCAGCGTTAGCGCAGATCAAGCTGCTGAGCTTGATCTTACGGATCTCATCGATTTGCTCTGTAGAGATAAGACAGAATGTTATTATTTGTACACGAACACATAGCATGATATCGATTGAATCATAAGGTAAACTGTATGTTCAAAAGAACAAATGCGGGGCCGTAGATACAATATGCTTCGAGTAATGTCGCAGTTAAGTATGCTTGTGGAAATGCCATGCACTCAAAACAGCATCCGCAATTACAATCTTGCTTGCCACCGAGGCGCTCGGCTCCCTCTGTCCGCTGCGGTGCCCGCGATTCTCACCGTGTGTGAACGAGCTGGGGTAGCCCTGGTTCTCGAACCAGAAGCGATCTCCGTACTTGAGCACGCGGAACTGTTCGGCAATGACGCAAGCCAGGGTCGGTCCCACCATGGAACCCGGCAGAGGCTTCTCCGAAATACCACCCGACCACAGGTCAATGTCATCCGGGTGCCTGGGGAGACAGGCGCGCGGACCGGGTCAGAGAGGGGGTCACAGGTCAATGTCATACGGGTGCCTGGGGAGACAGGCGCGCGGACTGGGTCAGAAAGGGGGGTACAGGCGCGCGGACCGGGTCAAAGAGGGCTCTATTGTGACGGAGTGAGCGGCAGATGTCAGCCAGACGTCACTGCAGTAGGGAATGACGGCTACTAAGACGAGAAAGGCATTCGATGAAGGCTATCGATGAAGCCACACGAGCCTTTACAGCGAGACACGAAGGTATCATCTAATCGCAAAGCTGAATAGACATCGTCAATGAAGCATAATGAGGATGATATGTCATAATGGGTATACAGAGATAAAGGAACTTAATGTGTTTGATGGGTGCAGTTAGAGCGCAGACTTAGGCAGTTTTTCATAAGTTACGCAAGGTAAACAACTTTTTACTTAATATAGTGTTTATACCACAGCCGCCTGCTTGATATCTCACGCTCACTTATCACGCATAGCCGACATGCAGTGGAGATAAGAGGTTGCCGAACTTTTTAATGCTGAACTCGCAGGAAAATTGAACACCTTCATCGCTCAGTTTTAAACTAGCAGTAGATGTCGGTAAGTTGCTAATTAACTAATCCAGCGGGGCGTTATGGCCAACAACAACGGGTCAATCGTTAAAAATATGTGCAATTACAATCCAACGTAACTCAATTAGTGTCCTGTTGATCTCTCAGAAAACAAGCTGGCACCTTGTGTCGAGAGTTTCATTTAACCGTTGTTTTTCCTTGGTTCAGTTGCAATAATTGCACCTACTAGCTAGTAGGCGTGACTTGGTATGACCGGGCGCTGATGTTACGTCAAATATCGGATGTCATGAGGCAACTCCGGTGAAACTGAAGGTGGTGAATGGGCCAGGGACGGACCTTGTTCGGGTGAGTCACGTTCACACGTTTCTCAGCGCCGGACCGGCGCGGTGATTCCGTGATAATCATGATGAGGCACTTTTGTCGGCCGAACCCTACATTGTCTGAGAGCTGGGCTCCAAACACAATTCAATGAATCAGCGACAACACACGCTTAAGTCCAGAGGAGCTAACTCGCTCCTTATCTCCACTCAGCATCGTCGAAAACTCCCTGAGAGGTGACCTCCGTCCACAGCAAATAAAGAGAGTCGTGTGTAAAAGACTTTCGCTGCACTGCAGCCGCCTATTACGCCGCCCGTCTATGGTGCTGTATCACAGAGCACGTGGCGTGTATCTTAGCGTGGATCGCGATCGCTGCAGTAACCACGCGTTGCTGTATTGCTCCCCGTCTTTCGCAATTATCACGCCGTTGCATGCTACTAACGACCACCTGTGAACGGTTTTCAGATCAACGATATAAGTGGAAAAGGTGAGGGCCGTGGACTAGACCAGAAGGCTGGCAACACGAACACTACGTGGTAAATGACCGCACCCGGGGGCACATTCTACCGTCCGGCTGGGATCAGTACTCACTGGTAGACGGTGCCGTAGCTGGAGGCGGTGTTGTTGCTCATGACAGAGTTGAGCTCGTAGAAGTCGCGGATGCGCGGCAGGCCGCAGTACTCGCGGTAGTCGTTGTAGCCCGGAATTCCGTGCTCGCGGCCGCGCTGCATGTTGATGGCGGCCAGGTCCATACCGAACCGGTGCTCGGGCATTTGGAACAGGTGGTTGGTGACCTGCCGGACGGCGGACGAGCGCTCCGTCAGCCGGCGAGGAGCGGAGCCGGCCGCCGCGCAGCGATACCGTGCGCGGCGGTACAGCATAACTCACAGGCGGTTATGCGCACAGCGGTACAGCCTAACTACCAGGCGGCAACGCACGGCCGCTGACGAATACGCTGACGGTGGGGCGGTGCGGTAGCACAGCGGTGAAGGGTTTCATAACGCGGCGACTTTATGGTGCCGTTATTTAGGGAAACTACAAGGAGGTTCGTAGCTGCTTACCACTCACCAGTCACGTCCTGTTCCTAATTAACTAAATAAGGATGTCATTAGCATGTCTAAAATACAGCGCGTAATAAGACCCCTGGTCCTGCGCGGGTCGAGAGGGCAATGTCTACAAATGGCCTGGTTGCGCCATGTCTGTGTCCGATTAAGAAATGGCGCGTCTCGAAGATAGCAGTAAGCGGTCGTCGGGAAGGAAGGATGCGAGGCGACTTCACTGCTGCCGGCGGGCCATGGGCACCAGTTACCCCGCCGTTACCCGTCGCGTTATGGCCGCCGCTGGCCGTCAGCTGACCCCGCGACCCGATCAGACGGGGGGGGGGGGGGGCCGGGGACGTACCTCCTGGCTGACGGAGTCGTCCATGGCCTGAGCGGCCTGGTTGATCAGACCCATGGTGTACTGGTCGCAGAAGCCGCCCTTGTAGATGTCATAGGGCTGACGCAGCTGCTGGCTGAGACGGCTCGAGTCTGTGAAAGGAGGGGGAGAGGGGCAGGGGGAGGTCAGTGGCGGCGAACCTCTCGGCTGCAGAGAAGTGGAGCCTTTCTCCCCTCAGGGCAGCCAGGTGGCCTACAGAGGCCCACGGGTGACGCTTGTCGAAATAGTATGGAACGTCTTCCGGCGCGTCTCGAAATGGTAGGTGTGCGGAGCGAGGTGCTTATCCAATCGTTAAAGAGTTGCGTCAAATTTAATGATGGTAGTTACATGGTTCTGACATGGGTTTCGGACAGGTCCGGTGCGATGCAATGGTGTCTGGAAATGACCTATTTAACCCTTCATTTAATGAGATACAAATGTTGACGGATGACCGGTACATGCCGTTTCCGCTGGTCATTACTGAAGGCTGTTGCACATCACCGTCTTAACGTTACAACACGGGGTAATTGTACGACTTAACAATCGTGCAATTGTACAACTTTGGCTGGCCTCTGGTCACTCGTAATACAAGCTGAACGGCCGTGAAGACAATAGTATAGCACCTCGGTAAGTTGCCGCAATGCTACCGGCATCATCACGCCCACAAAGGCGAGCACCAATCTGTGCCACCATTCTGGCAACGAGCCCGCTATCGCATTGCTGACGGCGTTGGTAACAGCCTAGTTTGGAGTGAGGAAGGCAAGGTGTTGACACTGCATGTTCTCGGGAATGTCGTTCCCAGCGGCCAGTCGTGAGGAAGCCGGGGGCGGGGCCGCTTTCTTCACTGGGAGAAATCCGGGGCTGGGCTACGCCGGTTGGCGATTCAGCACTATCTCTCCTGGCAGAATGCCGGGCATGCAGTCACGTCGGCCCAGCCTGGCTGCGACTAACCAATCACCACCGAGTGGCGACACCCACCCCCCGCGGAGCCCCGCGGCTCAAATCGGCGGCGAAAGGGGCGTGTCGCCCGGTCACTGCGTCGTGACGCTGCAAATGACGCTATTGTGACTGGCGCTACCGCCTCTCTGCCATTCGCGGCTGGTCCCTCACCCAGGCCCATAGTTCACGGCTGAGGAGTGAGGTCCCATCCCACACGGAGGCCTCCCGTTCACAACTGAGGAGAGAGGCCCCACCCCGCACGGAGGCCTCTCGTCCACGACCAATGGGGACGGGTCACGCGTCGGTGGCTGGGTTGCAGGCGACTTACCGATATATTTGCCGGTGACGGACCAACGCTCGATGGTAGACGGCAGCAGCGAGTGGCCGAAACGGAACGCCGCAGACGCGAACGAGTTGGAGGCGCTGGCGTCGATGGTCGGGTCGTACTTGTGGTTGTAGCCACCCTGCCGGGAAGAAAACGGTTTGGTGAAGGTGGTTATATAATACAGAAACCAGTCGAGACAAGAGTGTGATCTATTCGAGAGGTTGTTACATGTTGTACGGAACTGGTGTCCAAGCTATTGACAGGTTTGATTGCAGCTCAGAACTTTTCTCTCGGTACTGGAAAGGCTAAGCCTCATTCGTTGGCGCGTTGACGTTCTCCGTGTGATCAGTCCAATGTCACTATACTCCCGTCTGACGACACTGGATATCTGGACAACAGTCCGGTGGTGGCGGAATTACAACTCCACCACCGAGGGTTTTCCCATCCACGGCCGGTCCTCGCCAAGCCACCGTGCCGCGCTACTATCTAAACTGTGTCACCACGCCGCGTGGCAAGTTCACGTCACCGGTCACCGAGTGTTTTCAACCTGCGAGATGACCTCTCGTCCAGATTCGGATCCGGCCCGGGACAGACAGCGGCCGCACTGAAGCGTAGCCCCCCCCCCCCCCCCGTGGCGGCGCCGTCGCCACCGTCATCCCGTCACTGCTCTGCCCGCGTCACCGCGCCGGCATTGTGTAACGCGGTCCACATTTCCGCGGGCGCCACTCCACTCTCGGCGGGGCCCGGCGGGCGACAGAGTCTGCGGCCAGTGGCCTCCACCGGCGGTCAGCAGTTGCGACAGGGTGCCGCCGCGCCGCGCCGCGCCGCGCCACACCGCCGCCGGCCGGAGCGAGCACAAAAGGCGGCGGGAGAGGGCCCCATGACCGCGCCGCCACCCGCCAGCCTCCCGCGGACATAAAGGGTGGCCGACGCTCGAGAGGAGTGAAATGTTTGAAGAAAGCCCCATCAGGTCGTGATCATGGCGAATGATCTGCGTCGGACGGTGACGCAATATCAGCCCGGGAGAGCAGCTCGGTTGCTGTGCCGCCGGTAGCGCTCGGCTCGGCTGGTCGCCGTGGATACCACAATGACGGCAACACATGCACGGCGCTCGTGTCGGGGTGACTCAGTCGGGCGTGGAGTGGAGAGCCGCTGGGTTCTCACTTCTCACGTCTCCACCACCACCACCACCAGTGGGGTGAGCTTGCGTGCGACTTCGGCACACAATCCGTCCACACTGCTACCACTGGTCTCGCAATGGCTGCATTGGCTAAGAAATTAAATATTGCGTACAACTTTACAATAACTTAGTAATTAATGCGACTGATCTTTTCCAAAAAAAAATTGAACTGTAATCAGCGAAAGCTTTTGAAAGGAATGTATACGGTGTAGTGTTGTGTCTCTAATGTAAACGTATACCTATATCATTCCCAAAATGTCCAGCAAGGTTTCACTAGGGATGTTGGTACTGCCAAACGGCTGTCGGGACTCACCTTCTCCAGAACCATGCCGTTCTTGGACATAACCTCCTTGCCGAGCACCATGGGCAGGAACTCGTTGTAGGTGATCTGCTGCACGGTGGCGCCGACGATCATACGGGTCTCCTGTGGAGGGGCAGAGACACACCAGTCAGCCTCCAGCACCCGTGGAGGGGTCATCACCAGCCCGTCACCACATCGGTACACCATCAACAGGCGCGCATCGTTCCTGCAGACACTCGAGCCCTCTGCACGATCCGTCCAGCCGACAGGAGCTAGCGGCTCACTCGCGGCAGAGCAGACCACGCCTGCTGTCACCACGTCTCACACAGGGAGTGGTAGATGACGTACCTGGTAGATGGTCTCGTCGTCCCAGTGAGGGTTAATGTAGCCCAGCTCGGTGGCGATGCGGTTGTGCTCGCGAACGAACATGGTCTGAGTGATGGCCAGCACAAGCTGTTCGTTGACACGGCCATCGCCTGTGAAGAGCGAGGGAGGAACGCGAGGTGAGGAGCTATCCATCTCACCGCCGGTTCTGAGCATATACGCCATACAGCTAGCAGGCAGAGTAACAGAGTACACATGCATAACCCATGATGCTTTGTAACGCTCGCTGTGTCTAAGAATACTTTCGATGTCCTCGTCAAACCTAGACTGCGCCTAAAATATATTGCACCACCAAAGAACGCAGTATCCCAGTTCTGAGCCGTGGTGTGAGTAAGCCAGCACGAGCAGCTAGCCTGCAATACTCAAGGACAATACATTCGCACTAAAGTTGCAGCTGCACAGTGCACAGCGTCGTCACAGAGAAGAGAGCATCGAGCGGAGAGATCAGCATCGTTCACTGCAGGCACCGCGACGAACGCAAAAAAAATTAACGTGTTTTTTCGAACCGCCTCTCATGAATAGGTGACCAGAAGTGTCTATCTCTGAGTCCAACGAAGCACTTACCGGCGTCGAAGCAGAAGATGTCCTTGGAGGGGCGGATGCAGCCTTCATCGGGCGCGTGCAGGTTCGGGGGCAGCAGGTCCTTGAGGCCGAACTCGCGGAACACAGGCAGCGTCTTGAGCAGACCGCCCTGGTAGGAGCGCATGCGGCGGGACACCTCGGGACTCGAGCCGTAAACGTAGGACGCGTCCATGTACGAGGTGACGGTGTTGATCGGGTCACGCGGGCCTGCAGGGTGCAGGGAGGGGGGGGGGGTCAGTCATCGGGTCACCCGAGCCGGGAGGGGTGCAGAGAGCGTTGGTGTCAACTGTTACGTCACGTGGCCTGTTGGAGTGCAGGGTAGGAGTACAGTTAAATGTCACGTCGTGTGAGCCCGGGACTCCTGCAGCGAGAGAAGACGCTGGGGATCCCGGGAAGCGCTTCGACTACTCATGAGCCCGCTTTTGGAGTGAAAGAAAAATTAAAAGTGTCATTCTAATGTGTAAGTGAAAATACGTTTCTTCCAGCCTAGTGACTACAGGGAGCTGCGCAATACATTCGTCGCTCATATAGCCATTCATTTTACGCCATTAACATACTCGACCACTCTGAAATAGTCCCGAGTGAGACAGCTGCCTTACTGAAATGTGTTACTGCATCGGCCGACATACATTTCCATTGAATTACCATATTTAGCCAGTCCGGCTGTATGACAATAGGTTGTAGCGCATAACGCGTGATGTACGACGGCCAGGGAACGGGGCAAGACTGACCGCCAAAGAAACAAACGACCGCCGCACTGGTAGGCTTAGCGGTGGCGGCAAATGAAACAAACGACGGTGGGGTGCTAGACAGCAGGAACGATGTTATGATGAATGAAACGGCTTCACAGTTTATCTCACTTGCGGTGGACGGGGAATGGAATGGGAGGAGCTGCTACGAAACAGTGAGCCAGGAAGGTCGGAGATTTACGATCGGATGGAAGTTTCCTTTAGGTGAAATGATTGCCTTAATGAGGAATGTAATACTAATGTGGCATGATGAAGAGATGCCGATCTATATACGACGAGCATGCAGCCTGCAACCCTGACACTACAAGTAGATATTCACGATTTGCGACTAGCAATGCACACTTAATTTACCGGCATTAATTTTGGTTGTGAAGATGTTTGAAATGGTGCAAATGAGCGCCAAATTAAAAGATACCAATTGCATATGTTCAGCCAATCGTATTTTTTTAAGGTTTAAATAGCATCACACTTGCAGAACAAATGTTTCGCGGATCCCGCCATGCTATCCAATATTACACATCATCGTTGACAAGCTCATAACAAATGTAGCTACCGTAAGCTGGTTCATTCGTCACAGCAGATTTGAAACATGTTCTTATGTCATTTGTACGTCGGCCAGGGTTATTTAATCGTAATGGTAAAAAGGTAAGAAGAGAAGCAGACGCGAAAGTATGGGGAACGCTACGAACATCGGGAAACGACCACTGTGTCAGATGCCGTCCGAGCGATGTCGACACAGCTGACACCAGGTCCAGTCAGCTTGGCCGATCTCCTGCCCGCGGCAAACCAGACCGGTGGTCGTTTTTCTCTCTCTCTCTCTCCATCTCAGGTGATCTGGGTCGTCGCTGACGGGCGGGAGGTTCAGGATGGCCGGCGGGCGGGCGGTCAGACGGCCACTGTTGGGTAACCTCCTCAGAGGCAAGGTCGCTGGTCGGATCACGCTGGCACCCCACAACAGGGCGGCGCGGCGGGGCACCGGCCGGGAGAGACGGGCCGCCGGGAGATTCGTGAGGCCCTCACACCTTACCCAGGACAGAACACATCCTGCCCCGTCTCACCCCGCCCCAC
>JARBER010236464.1:0-13184 GCA_030265075.1 Balanus glandula | reverse complement strand
AGAGAGAGAGAGAGAGAGAGAGAGAGAGAGAGAGAGAGAGAGAGAGAGAGAGAGAGAGAGAGACAGAGAGAGAGAGACAGAGAGAGAGAGACAGAGAGAGAGAGACAGAGAGAGAGAGAGAGACAGAGAGAGAGAGACAGAGAGAGAGAGAGAGAGACAGAGAGAGAGAGACAGAGAGAGAGAGAGAGACAGAGAGAGAGACATAGAGAGAGAGACAGAGAGAGAGAGAGAAAGAGAGAGAGACAGAGAGAGAGAGACAGAGAGAGAGAGACAGAGAGAGAGAGAGAGACAGAGAGAGAGACAAAGAGAGAGAGACAGATAGAGAGAGACAAAGAGAGAGAGACAGAGAAAGAGAGAGAGAGAGAGAGAGACAGAGAGAGAGAGAGAGACAGAGAGAGAGAGAGAGAGAGAGACAGAGAGAGAGAGAGAGACACACAGAGAGAGAGAGAGAGAGAGAGAGAGAGAGAGAGAGAGAGAGAGAGAGAGAGAGAGACCCAACGTGGCGACCCACAAGTCAAGTGTATAGGATTCCTCAGGTCAGGTGTCTTTGTCAGCAACTCTCGCGGACCTATTCTACCTGCAATGGCTGTGTAATGTGCACTGTGCAGTGCGTATTGTGAAAGCCCTCCCGCGGTTCAGCCATGACCAATATGATCACTGTATAGTGTAAATGTACAGGGACCCGCAGTTACTCTGGTACCTACATACTAAGGTCCGGCTCGATCCGGCTTTTATTAGCGTATTTCTAAGAGTTGATAAGTAAAAATATGCTCAATCGAAGCGCATTGCCTAAAGCTTCATAACAAGCTATGGTGACACTTCTCGATCACTTTGGTTTGATAAATATTATCCATAAACTAGTTTTCCCGCTGCAATGACAAAAAGTGGTTTTGGGCAAATATTTCGAAAACCTAAAAAATAGAAGTTTTATCATAGCTGGCAATGAAGCAGTCGGCAACACGCGTCTATTGGTCATGATTTCACTGATCAACTCTTCAAAATACACTAATGAGACCCAGATTAAGCCGGACTTTAGTGTGTACCAGAGTAACTGCGGAAGGGTGTACGTGTAAAGTGTAAATACTGAATAGTCTAGAAACCTTATAATTTATATTGTATAAGCTTTACACTGTATACGTACACTGTCAGTCTCTATGTGTTGTAGTGGCTATGAATTCACCTTTCCAGTATAGCAGACATTCACGTTATTTGCCGAATGTTTTTGTTTAGCGTGGTCGGAAGTGACACGAGTAACAGGTCAACCAACACTGAACAACTTTCCAGCTCTTGTCAATGGAAAGGAAGCAAACATTAATTAATATGACTGAACATGTTATAAATCGGCAGCTAAACCAGAATGCAGCTCAAATGCCGAGGGAGGATCGCACTGGGTCGCCAGATTGTCCTCAGAGGTCGTCATTCTCACTGATCAGCTTATGAAGACGCGTCTTGGAAGCTAGATTGGTAAGCACCTAACTATTCTTCTATGAAGCCAGCTGACCGCTGGATACCCTATAGCCCACTGGTGCCAACTGACTGGAACAGGACCACGACTGTGGAAGAGAATACAGTGCGATATAGAGCGACATACCAGAGTTGGGGTAGATCAGTCGATAGAACGTAGAGTCCGGACAGCAAGGCGCAGGACTATAGAGAGGCTAACAACGTGCTGTTCTTCTGTCAGCTCCAACTTGAGTTCCAATGTCTCCAGCTCCAATGTCTCCCATTGTTTCCAGCTCCAGTGCTCCATGGTTTCCAGTTCCGATGACTCCATTGTCTCCAGTTCCGATGTCTCCATTGTTTCCAGTTCCAATGTCTCCATGGTCTCCAGCTCCAATGTCTCCATTGTCTCCAGCTCCAGTGCTCCATGGTTTCCAGTTCCGATGTCTCCATGGTCTCCAGTTCCGATGTCTCCATGGTTTCCAGCTCCGATGTCTCCCTGGTCTCCAGTTCCGATGTCTCCTTCCGCGGCACCGGCGGGTCTCTGCCGTCTCCCTCCGTGTCGCTGTCGGCCGTCCTTCTTCGCCTGCTGCTGCTGCTGCTGCTGGCGATGTCGGCAGGTTCACATTAGTCATCCTTCCCTCAGTCTGGCGGAGGCTGGTCTGGGATGGAGCCCTTCGTTTACCCCGTCGAAATGTCTTTCCAAATGTTGGAAGTTGGTACAATACATTAATAAACGTACTTTAATTTTAATAGTTTTACAGCCATCACGGCGTACTACGACAAGCAAACGAAAGAACATTCCTGATAAGTGTTGCCACTCGGCTTCGTCTGGTTATATTATAGCTAACTAAAAGTGTGAGTGGTGAAATATCGGTGGTTGGAGTTTGTGTTAATGTTCTTATTTATCATGTCCCTTAAGTTGGTTATGTTGGTGATTGGTAAAATTTGCCCTAGCATCTCGTTTACAAAAGGCAGAAGTATTTTTTGCACATCCTGTATTTCACACACAACTAGTGAGTACGTGTACTACAATCTACAATCTACATTCACTAAGCACTAAGCACACACGATGAACTACACTATCATCAGCTCATTGAATCCGAGAATACGGCACGTTTAGGGGTGAAGACGTGATCGTGGGAAAAAGACACTAAGGGACATATCACTATATGACGAGCCTAACTATACTATACGGCAAACCAATGACATCAGAATCATGAACAATGCGCTTGACGTACCTGATGCATACTAAACATACAATAATTCAAATAAAACACAACTAATGCTAGATGATCAGAAAAAAATGAGTGACAGACATTGACTCAGACGCCAACACCGAATGAACTGCAATGAAACACCGAGGAACATGACACAAATACAGACAAAACATGACTATGGAATGTGTTCTTTACGTCATGAAACGAGCATTCACTGGCACTTCAGATCACCACTCCAATCATCGTGTACACTTTACACTGCGCACCAGGCTCCCCGAGTAGGAGTAGGGTTTGAGTCAGAGTTCCGCCGATGGAGGTCGAAGCCAAGTTATGATCAAATCGCTCTTACAAGCGTTCCTACGGGTCTTCGAAAGTGTCTTGTTCCGCAGAAGGCTTTCCATGCCTGACTGCAAAGCTAGAGCCGGGTACGGAATACAGCGCTTTTGGCACGGATGTTCTGGGTCGCATGCTAGTTTGAACCTTGAAGCGACCGTTCTTGAACTTGTGGATCAGCTTGTTTCTCATGAAGGCCTGTTGAGCAAAGCATTGTAATAATGAAATGATAACGTCAATTTCACAGTGATACTTCCAACTATAGGTACTGCTACTATACAGGATAAAATATAAGCTTGTTTCAAAAGTAGAAACTTAAATTTGTTTCCCCCAAAAATGAATCGCCACCCAGTGTATAGACGTCAACCTATGTAAGTTTTAAATTCATTGCAAGCAACCACAAATGCAAACATAGCCTGTTACCGTGACAAAATCGGCCCCATTTCACCTCCCCAAGACACGCTACGGGCTCACACATCGTAACACAGTCAGCTGTCTCGCTGCAGTGTCTCACCAGCCTCTGCGGCAGTGTCGTGTCTCCGAAGAGGTGTGGGTAGGTCTCCACGATCAGCGCCGTCATGTCCGTGTACCACTGGCGCGGGTTCCGCGGCTGACTGCAGGACGAGGTAAGAGGTCAGAGGGATGGCATGTCCGTGTACCACTGGCGCGGGTTCCGCGGCTGACTGCAGGCGAGGAGGGAGATTAGCGTTGCAGCAGTGTCGACGTTCAAGGACAAGCTAGACACCCTTTTCTTTACAAACAAGTGGAAATAAGCATAATCAGAACGACAACAAGAACGACAGACGGGCGTGAAGCCGAATGCATGGTATTTGAAAATAACTTGGATATATTTGCGTGTGCCGATAGCTGCAAAATATTTGTATAAATTTGGGCATGTTAACATGGTTGAAATACACATTCTCTTCCTTTAATTAGCCGTCGCATCCGTGTTGTCTATCGTGTAAGAAGACTTACTATTTTCAGGACTGTCTGGAATATGAGCCATTATGTACTTATATTATCACGACACAAATTCGAAAACGGACTGTCTTGAAGCTTTGTCGTCGAAACACTAGCATAAGACGAGCATTCCAAACTTGCAAGTATTCAAACTCGATCTTGTTATTCATTATCCTTAATTAGATTCCTTTTTACTGCTACGCACGTGCAATCCAGTGTGAAGAAGTGGTCAAAGATGACGGTCATGAAGGTAGACCATTCGTGCTGGACGAACGGCTTCCTCTCCACCAGTTTCTGCTGCAGCAGCGGCGGAAACCAGTCGAAGTCGAGACGCACTTGCCTGCAAAAACGGAACAAAGCACTGGCGACTGTCTGGTACAGCGTCCCTTGCAGACTTAATTTTCACTAAGTCTGATATAAAGCCCAAGTTATTTAGGTAAAGTTACAGCCTGCAGTCAGAAAGTGGGATTTGCCTAAAACTTTTTAAATAACAAAACAACTGCCAAATGTAAAAAATTAGTAATTAATTTTAGCAGCATATTTGTCACATACATTTTTGTCCAGATAAAATATGTGAACTACCAAAAACAAACAAAAATGAACACACTAACCCACACACAAAGTGTGCACATCAGTCATCAGTTTGAGTCGGCCGTCGAGCCCAGGAATCCTCCGCCACCCTGCCACGCTCACCAGTCAGGTCTCTCGTCGGAGAACGGCTCTGCCCCTCCGCCGGAGAGAGTCGACATACTGCCAGCACATCGTAACGAGGGTCACACGCTGTCGTACCGCTTCACACTGCTATTGATCACCACATACGGCCATCCTCAAAGAAGCTTAGTTCATTCTGTGCTTTGCAATGTCTGGAATATTGAGTCGGTTGATTAGGCAAAACTCTTAAAATGTTATGATAGCTAGCAAGTTTAAACAAAAAACAAATAGTGCCGTGTCAGAGGAGATTAGAACAAATACGTAACTATAACTAGTACCTTTAACAAAATTGGTCATTATGATTTAGGTGTTAGGTTTATGTGCAGTACCGATGGTATCAAGTCCGGATTACCTCGACTGTGATGGGTCGCCGATGAAACTGAGATCGGAAGTAGCCATCATGTCGCTACCATAGGTTTGGCCGAGCTGAAACACAATAAGCAGCGATACCTATGTGATGTAATAAATACGGTTATCGTCCAATACCCTGATCAGCCACCGCACAAAATCAACTGTAAACTGAAAAGGCCTAAGATGAACAACAAGCCCACTTTTTGAAATGTTTCGAAATAACTGTGCATCCACCTCCCAAAACGCGAGGAACTCCTCTTCACTGTGCATCAACTAACATAGTCCGTTATATCTTGACAGTTTGCAGTAAGCACTCAGCAGTTCAGTACGCCCATGCACCGGTTCGGAAAACGTGAGCCTGTTTAAAGAGCAGCTTTGATGTTGAGCACGTTAAACATTGCCGTTCTTCTCCCCCGTATATAGGCATCGTATACGCATATCAGTCGGGCAAACTTCGGGGAAGCAATCATAAAGTTGACTGAAGTGGGCGGGGCGATGTCCTATTATTGGCACAATCAATATTTTGATGTCACAAAAACACAGTCGGTGGAAACTGATACGCTTTCTTCGGGAGATTAATTATTTTATTTCCTTTCCAACAAAAATGTAATGCATATAGACTTTCCTTCCATGTAGGTAAACGACGAATTTGGATGTGGTAATGAATCCCAATATTAATTGCATGCCTATATTAGGGTATTAGTCCGGACACTTTGATGCAATTTTTGATTGCCTTCCCGTAGTTTGCCCAAATGATGTACATAAGTCGATAAACACAATTTTGGGTGTTTTCAAAAGCCCATTGGCGACATGCGATTCGAAAGATGTGATCATCACATCTGACATTTACCGTACCTACTTTGTGAATAGTAATATAGTGCACATAAGTTGGGCGATCCCGGTACCTACACAACGCACTGGTGGAGAGACGTTCACTATGCGCGTAACGATTTTATCATCCTGCTAATTTAAAGTTGGACCTTATACGGTATCGGAAGGTATCGCAGGCGACTAATTGGACTATGTATTTGTAAGATGACAGCATTATTTATGGAGGATTGCCGTAAATGTCTTTTCACCGTTGGGGAAGCAGAGGTCATATTGGGTAGGTAAACATCGGCAGCTGCTCATCAGGGGTTTGCTTTTATTGATTCTACATCACTTATCATTCCAAGCGGCTCCCAAATGCCTCACACAGAGCCTCAAAGTGTCTAAAAACACAGCCTTAGCGGCGCAGCACAGACTTACCAAGTAGCCATCCATCGCTGTGCCTGTGGCTGGCTGCGATACGGCACCCCAGGCCGTCATCGCTGACTGTGGCGTCCCTGTGGACGGCATATCCATCATGTTTAGGCTGGGAGGAAGCTTCAGAACGTCAGGTGCTTACCCGACTACACACAGGCAGCGGTTCGTCATCGCTTACCGAACTACTCGGACAGGCAGCTGGTCGGGAAGTATAGTAATACTCGATGGTGGTGCAAGAAGTGGCATTTGCCGGGTAGGTGATGGTTCCGTTCAGGAGGTCAATAGGCCAAACACGTTATAACATCGCTACATATTTGTCCCTTTCAGGAAGGTGTTCGATTGAATGTTATGTATGGTTTGCCATGAGAGCAAGACTAGTTAGTACCTATTTATTTCTTAAATAAAAAGAACATACTATTTGTATACAATATACTGATTATCAAATTACATCACAAAACCATGTCATGACGAATATGAAAGGATACAAAAACTGTATTTGTACATAGAAGCTTTGTCTTCTTTATGAGGGTAGTAACATTTAATATGGGTGAAATCCAAAATGTCTTCGTCCTTGGAGCACATATTTGCTTAAGGTCAAATGTCAAGGGGGTGATATGTTCCATGATACCTTGTATAGTTTTAGAACTGCGGTTGTGGTTTATGTTAGACATTTGCTATTGGTAACAGTTTTTAGGATGCGATGCACTGCAATTTTATGTAGGTATGTATTTATATGCTCGTATTTATACAGCGGTTAGTTGTGCCTTTAATGATTTTGCTTTAATGTGTTTTCTCATTGTCGTTTTTTGCACTTTTTGCCTGTAATTGGGGTAACCTGTCGGTGATATTATGAATAAATACAAAATAAAGTAATTGCATAGGAATCAGTAATACGTCACTGCACACAGAAATACTTCATGTTAATTTGTTAATCTTCTGGGGCGAGATTTTAGCTTTTGCATTTAATTGTAGGTACCACCGGATTTCAGTTCGTTTCGTGTTTGATATATGCGTGTCTTCCATGTATCCAACCCCTGTACTGGCTAGACACCGCGTCATAAACAGATTCTGTACGTTCTGTTTGACCCGCATGACGACCTTACAATATAAACACACATTTCTCTAATCACACACTATATTTCACAAGCCACTGAAACATCAAACATATTGAATAACAATTGGTTCAAATATCTGCTTGAAAAAGGCAAAACAAGGTCGTTGAGGAAAAACAAAGACACATCTGCACATGACAAGCACACCAAATGAGTTAAGGGACCATGCCCAAACAATGTCAGACATCTGTCAATCACCAGGGAGGACACAATCTACACGTCATTGCTAGTTTCATTCAAGCACAATTGAACATACTACGGTGGGGTTATGCGACAGTTGTTAACGTTGCGTAGTTTGGTTCTGTAACACCAGCCAGACATTTAAGGGAACACGAACAGACATTACAAGAAACACATCATGGCGAGATTTCATAAAAAGAAAATGGTTCACCAGCAACATGGAGTTTTGAGCTGTGATAGCAGTTTTGTACAAAGTAGCAAGAAGCCTTATTAGCAAGTTTTCTTGGACGGCTTCTAAATTGGCGTCATGTATGACCATTTTTGAAAATAAGAGAAATTGCATTTAAAAACAAAATCAAAACGTGTTCTGATAAACTTCACCAGGTGAACCACTTCCTGAAACCAGCACCTCAAGCACCTTCGACCCGCTGCAGACGAGATCTGCGCAATGCTGGACAAAGCGTGTTTGTCAAGCGCAGGTTCACCACACAGAAACAATACATCTCACTGAATTCCCATCGGCCGCTTCCACTTCAGAAGTTACACTACACTCTGCGCACGTCCGCCTCTCTAAGAGTGCTTCCGCCATTGCTAGCAACTGTACACTCCCGAGCCAGATGTATTGGTGTGGCGGCCAAACGGTGGCGCAGACCAGTCCGCCAGGGCGTAATACGTGTAGGTTATAAATTGGCTCACAATTTGTGAGCGACACGATACCGGCCGTTCTTGAATTTGGTCCGTAGTTTCTTTTTGACGAAGTCCTGTGGGAAAAAACTATTTGATTACAAGTTGCATTGATCTATGCTGTTTCTGAAGGCTGAATATAATGTTACGAGAAATATAATTGAACACGGCTTAAAACGTTGAAAGGTGTTATTAGTTCTCTTAAGAAAATGTTTCAGTCAGTCAGTACGGCGATATTTAAGACTGTAAGCAATAATTCGGAATGAAGGAAAAAGTCAACAACTCTACACACAGTGAGATTCAACCGAGCAGCACTCGCGTAGCGCACTACACACACAAAGTTATCAATCGCGTATCATGCATGTTGTTTACTATACAGACAAACAAATGCGAGTCGAATGAAAAAACACCAAGGCGAGCGACAAAGATAAGGCAATTTCCAAGTCATTAGCCACCTCATTTTTAGGCTTCCTTTAATGATTCATGTTTGTGTTCTTTAATATTGTAACCTCTCCGCTCCACATACCAGCGCCTCCATAGTCGTCATGCCCACGAACAGATGGGGAAACCGATCTATCATCAGAGACGCCATGGCCGTGTACCATTTACGACCCAAAACTCTGCAACACATGTGTCAATATAATCACTCGCTAGGTATCAATACACACCATGCCCAACTAGTCACATCCATCTGGTAAAAATGTTCTAACATGCTTTCGCGGAGGGTAGCCAAGTTTTTGTGCTCGTTTCGGAATGCGGTCCTTAGACAAACACTGCTAGTTGAAGAAAAAAAAACACTAGCTGATTTGCGAGTCACGGTTAACGACAGCACGGCTATCAGAATACTTCGGCATGATATGATTAATAAAATAATTATCAAAGCGTAACAGTTAAGTAATACAATCTAACAAAAAAAACATAAATAAGCTATAAGACGGGTAATGATGAGCTCAGATGAATAGAAAACAGACGAATTCATCCAAGGACGAACAACTAGTAACATATACAGGTTCACATGAGTCGAAGTCAGAATACATCAAGGACGAGATGGAGCAATATGACGATTAGGACAAAACTAAAGATACTGACACATTAACCACAGGATAACAATTATTCTTAACAGTGATTGCGGCGCCCTTCAATCGCAATACACTAACTTTGCAAGGCTGTACACTGCACAGTACAACACCCCCCAGTCGATCCGAATATAAAACAAACCGTGGGCTGTAGCCATCGAAGTTGTCGAAGATGGCGTTGACCAGCTTGTGCCAGTCACTCTGCACGAAGGGTGACTGCCGAAGCAGCTTGTCGCGAGTGTAGACGTCCAGCCAGTCCAGGTTCAGCTGAACAAAGCTGGACAAGATCGATCACAGCATGTCAGACAAGGCGTTAAAACTCATGTTTGGCGTTTTTTAGCAGTTATTTTATAAATAAGACGCTTACAGGGTATATAAAAACAATTTCAGCGTCTTTTACCAGAATCAACCACAGGTTGATTGTATACAACATTCTCGACATTCATTCGCCATCAAGGGTCTTCCATATAGCTGGACCTACCTGGCTGTGACAGCGCCCGTAGCGGGCCATTATTGATGGGAAGCATTCTAACCGGACGCGGATACTTTCGGCGTGCCGTAAGTCCTTTTTAGTTGATGTTAATATTGACATCTGTTTATGCATTCTAAATCGTGAAGATATGTTGTTTGCCTTCGGGCAAGCCTGGAATGTCTTTGAGCACGGTCTAAAATATGACACTTTTTAAACAAACTTAGTAGGAGTGTTTTGTATGGATGGAGTTCCGAGATCAGAGCCATAGCTAAGCAAAGCTTGTTGCGTATGTCATGACCTCAACACCCAATCGTACCATTCCTGCAGACCGGCATAATCTAGATACAAAAGACCAACGTGCCCAAATGCTCGGACACGGTTCGCTTCATTCACAAACACCACCTGACCTTGAGTGCGACCACTAGTCACCGGCCACAGGTCGTCCCAGTCAGGAAATCTGGTCCGAGGCCGCATCTACCCACTTAAAACGAACTCGAGGGCCTAAAGCACAGTAATGTCTTGACGGTTATGTAGCGGTGCTGGAAGTCCTATTTATTTCCTATTTATACGTTGAGTAGCGGGATATGTATTCATTTACTTTGACATCATGTTTAAGTTTGTATGAGTATGTATGAGGCGTATGTTCTTGTGCGAGTTGTAGGAATGCAGCCGTTAGTGGTCTCCTACCAGGGGTTGTTTAAAGACTAATAAACAAATGAGCCAGTACACTGATTGCCTCACTACAATCTATAGGTGTTATAACAGTGAATGTTTTGTTTAAGGTAATATGTAAAGTTGGGTTTAAACGGCATTCCTTCATGGCCTCCGCCAACACCGCAAACTGCTAAGATAGTGGGCAAGAACAACATCAAGGCGTTGTTCATGGATTCATGGATGTAAAAGCGTTTTAAGAACATTCTGATGGGATCATTGACCACTCAACAGAAAACCAACTAGTCTACCAAAGACTGACTCTGTTTACATAGCACAAACAAAATTCCTGGATATCCATGAATTATTCAAGAATTCCCTACAATTTAGGAATTGAGATTTTTCTAAAACAATCTTCATAACCTCAAAAGATTGGTTAGGAAGTCAGTTTAAAAGCTGCTTTGTTTGAAAACGAGGGCACCTGACGTTTATACGGCTTATACGGCTTGTTACGGCTTTCATTTATGCTATTTTGTTCAATATTCTGACAAATTCAACAGCATGCGATAAATGATATTAATTGACTTTTGGAAAAACTTTGATGTTTGGTGTCATACAAATACTCCGAACAATTTTCCTGAATGTCCTGGCGGATGCGGCCCACACCACTGCCAGTGCTTCAGTTCCCCGTCAGATGGCTAAGTTAAACTAAATTCGCGTTTGACATATCTTTTGTCATTTTGAGCCCTTCATTTTGCTTATTTACTATATACTTCGCAGCTATTCACGTGCCTAGAAAGGCCGTATTTCCTTGTCCACATGTCAGTCGTTACTGTCTTATCATCACTTTCTGTTGGAACGCGCTAGAGATGTCTTTCCAGGAATATTTTCCAAGAATATTTGGTAGCTCTAAAACTTGGCCGAGAGCTGTATAGCCACCTAATATTCCTAGAATTAAAGGGGCAACTTTGATATCCACTTACCCCCAGCAGACACGGATAGTTGTAGTTACTACCAGTGGTGGACACTGGACAGTGCACAAGCTTCCGCTAACTTACCTTTTCATCGCTAGTGGAGTAGCGACCTAACAAAAACATTACTGTTTCTTTTGGATTGGACCCGGATCAGACAGAATCGGATCACATCCTATGTACTTGCCTGGGATCAATCTGGAAAACCTCCCTCGTCAGTTGATCGTTTATCGCCAAGGGATCCGTGGAACTGGCGCCGCCATTCTGAAGATGTAAAGAATAACGTCATGCAGTGAAAAGACATTGGGAACCTAATTTCATTGCGTTTGTGAGGTTATACCGGCATGGCAGGAGAGACTGGTATGCAAATTTGAGAACGTCAAAGTGTCGATATCAACATATTTCTGAAACATAACTGGCTATAAAAGACCTGCATATTTCTGAAACATAACTGGCTAGAAAAGACCTCTGAGATAAAATGCGGAGAAAAACTACAACCGTCTTATAGAACAGATGTATGACGACTGAGAGTATACATCAAAAGAAGTATAAGAGATATAATACTATATACCAACAGTAGTATACGATAGTACGTACAATACAAATATACCCAGGGTAAATTAAAGGGATAGGCCAGCTCGGATAACAGTAATTTGAGTTCGGTTTGGACACGTGACGCCAAAGAAATGACAACGAATCATCGTTAACACAAATGCGATTTAACCTAAAAAATAATTCTCAAAATAGCATAGCTGTTATGCTCACGGGACTGCCGGCTTCTCGCGTCACAATGGAGTCAGATCGTGTCGGCGGCGCTATTTCTCGCCAGATTTCTGAAAGAAGACACACAACATCGCCGAGGTCACATCAGATGTTAGGGCATGGGCCATGGCACGGTGGAGAGACGGTGACGGACAGAGGGGAAATACAGGTAGCTAGGAGCTGCCGGTCACATTGTCAGGACTTAAATATTTTTCTAGGACTTAAAGCATAATGCAGATTCACTATGCAAAATTATATTTAGAATGAGAAACGTTACCAACACGTTCGTTAGAGTAATTCACATTGCTGCAGTAAGGTATTTGCATTTCTATATTTTTCTTTAGATGCTATGGTTCTAGTTATCGCCGGCAGGACAAGATTGTAGACATTTAGTCTTTGGTTAGATTTCTTTCCTGTAGTTCAAGGCAGACTGAAATGCATTTTCTGGAACTTGGAAGTATACATTTACGGGCCTTTTATATCGAGAACCTTCAAACCACTTTTTTCAGATGGCTTATAATTAAGATAGCAAATAAGTAGGTACATACCACATATATCCTTAAATCCTCTTACGAGTTTACTCTTTAACTAATATGGACTAGCTTTATGGACTTTTAACTAATTATGGACGATGAAATGCGGTGCTGGGAAGGAAATGTTGCGCAAAAATGCTCGAGTTTTTAAGCAGCTACTGCATTTATTCCCCAAAAACAGTGCTGGGCGTCGCGGCATTATACCTACTCCGCGGTTCCGCGATTCCGCAATCGCAACAACCAAAATCAGCCGCGGATTTTTTCTAATTAAATTTGAAATGATTCCGCGATCGCGATCGCGATCGCGGATGAAACATGCCTTTACCGCGATTCAGTCCGCGATCCACATTTTTTACCTGAGGATTTTTGTTTCCGGCGCAGTAGCGCAGAGACGCGTCTCCCAATTTGCAACATGACCTACTTGGGTCACCACTTGACCTTGACCTGAGGTCAAGTTTTCAAATTGACCTGGCGAGGTCACCA
>JARBER010236353.1:0-13194 GCA_030265075.1 Balanus glandula | reverse complement strand
AAAATTAACTGTATTAAACAATATAATCAGTTTGTTTTCTGATAAATTTTCGGAAGGTGGCCTGTTTCCTTTAAAGGTCATACATAAACATGCAAAACCACTTTTCAGGTCATTTTAAGATACTTTTTAGTAACAAAGCCTAATCAACTTGATAAATTTGTTTTACGGAAACGAAACGCATAACGCAAGTTATTGTTGTGGTCCGTAACTTCGATACCTTTTGTCCGTTACCGAAAAAGTTGATTCGAATGAGCTGTCTTTACGCTTACGAATGACATTTGAGCATTTTCTTTCGTTGACAACACTTACTTTTACAAAGTAACAGACTAAAGGCAACGGAGTAACGGACCTTTGCCCAGCACTAGGGATACACAAACTCACTTGTCATGGTTAAACTCGCGGGGCTTTCTTTTGCCAATTCTCTTGCTTGTGGTATTGCCAGATGATTTAGCAATGATGTTCCGAAGCTGTTTGACATGTAACTCCATGGCACGTATTTTGCTGATCAATTCCTGAAATAATTATACAACCATCAAATATTTGCATCACAAATATATAAAGTGGCGAGCCGTAGTCAGTTAAAAATAGGACGTGAGTTTAAGTAAGTTGAACGATTGAAACTGTCCACATTTATCGCCCACCTCTATCCTTACAGTGACGCATATAAGCAACTAACGCCATATCCAAAGTCAGTCCTGTGGCAGACCCAGTTCGGAGGAAGTCCTCGCTTATAACCAGACAAGGTGTTTAGTATTCACCACCACTCTCAGGTGGTCTATGTGTCTAGTTGGTCCATATATATAATTGCTATCTTTCGAAAGAAGGTGAGCCTGAAAGAATTGGGTTTAACCGTATTAGTGGCAAGCTTCTGGGTACCCATATGAGTGGCGGGGGGGAGGTCGAAAACAGCCCCCTTGAGATCTCGCGATCTACCGTCCGATTTCGACCAGTCAAATGGCATTTGATGTCCCATAACATGATCTGAATTTCTTTACAAAATCCGAAATATGAAATAAGGGGCAATAAATATGAAATAGTAAAAATAAGTTTTTTAGAGGTATTCTGATCGAACACAACTCCCATGTTTATAAACCCATTTCAAGGCAACTTATGTAAAACGATGCATATTGCACTGGAAATTTGTTATATGATTACGATTTTTTATCATTTTTTTTATAAATGACTGCATATTATCGTAACATCAGTAAAATAGGTTATACTATACATAGGCAGCGACATGTTAGTTAAAAAGGGAGGTATAATAGCATAAAAATAACTAAAAATAACTTTTTGGGTCACTGGTACCACCAAAGAAAAAAAAACAATGAATGGATTTCAGCAAGAAGTATCCCTTACATCCGTTTCGATGTGATCAAGCTATGTCTCGCTAAGTCAATGAAAACGGTTGTGTTTACCCAAAACACTTTTTAGATATGACTTCCCTAAAAACCTTGTCACCCCTGTTCGATTTTTTCATAAAAACTTAAGACAATCTGCCCATTTTAGTTTTAGAAAAAGTCTGAAAATGTCACGAGCCTACCGCCAATTGTTTCGGAAAAATCCAAGAAAAGCCAAGGTGTAGGACGAAAACGACCCCCTGCTACTAATAGGTTTAACGAAAAAGTTTATGGATAACAGCTCATATGTACTGTTGAATTATGGCAGGCACACCGGAAAAAGATGCAGTTTCACATGCATATCAGCAAGCTGAATGAATACCATCCTGGACAAACCATCATTGCCTAGACTGCAATAGATTAAAATACAAAATGTTAGCAGCAAAGTTCAATTTTAAAGAAGACAGGGACAATTTTCAAGGAAGGTATGCAACATATGTAGTCATAAAGCAGAAGTACAATAACAACTTACATCTTTGCTCATATGTTCCAAATTCTCCCTCTTGTCTTGGCCCTGGATGGCATTATAGTGGATGTCCTCTTGATCAGCTGAATCCATAATATCGCTGGAAGTGGAAAACGTAAACTTTATTTTGGACAGTGCCTTCTCTAACTCAGGAGATGCTGGTCCCATCACAGTTTGTCAGTATTTAGCTCATCTAGGATCCACCTGTACATCTCAAATAAATATTTCTAGTTTATATCACATTTCGTTGATCAGAAGTTATTGCCATAAATGTCTTATGTTAGATTTCAAACACCAAAGAGGTAGATTATTTTGGGCGACATTCAAAATATTCCAAGATTCATCCAGCACAAAGTTCGTATTGTCCCATATCTATAAAAGTCCCTAAATTGGAATAACCCTAACCCGCGTCGTGCCGGGGATTTTTTCGCTCGGGTCAAATGAGGTCACCGGAAGTCATCAAAAGTCAATTGTTTTCAGGTTCAGGACTTTTCGTCCAAACAATCCTAAATATCTTGGGAACAAACGGAAACTAATATATTGAAGCAAACAGAAAAAAACATTTGATCGCCATTTGAATTTGCAATCCACAGTATGGCCTGGCATTTGACCTCAGTTCCATAGTTTACGCTCCAGAGGTCATAAAAGTCAAGAATTTGAATTTTGGCAAAACTGTTTTGCTAATAACTTGTATCTAATAAACAGATATAATATAGGATAACGCAATACAATTCACGCCATCGTGTTTCTCTTATCAAGGTGCTTCAAATGATTTACTAGTTGACCTTGTAGCGTCAACTTCAAAATTTGACATTAGGTCAAGGTCAAGTGGTGACCTAAGTAGGTTAATCCCAAGATTTCTTTACTAATAAGGTTTATCCATTAGGGAAAAAACGGGAGCCAGCGTAACGGCACGCAGCGGTTGGCAACAATAATTTTTAATATAGCAGCATATGCTTTACAAAGCGATCGCCATCCCTTTCCCTTAGTTTTACAGTCATGACTTAAACCTCTCAAAATTGATATTTATACGCGTATTGACAGCAAATTAGATGCATTTCACCAAACAATAAGAATAGCCAAATCCGAAGAACAACGGAGTTTTTCTTTATGTGTTAAAATTATGTTGTTGTCCTTCGGTAAAGTTCGTGCTTTTAACACACGATCGAACGGGGTAAAGGAAATCTGCCCCCAGGTAGACGTCACGATGAAGGGATCTTGGGATTGGTGGACGGGGGCTGGGTTAATCCGCGCCGTGCTGGGGGAGGCGTTTAGACGCCCCCCTCCCCGCTCCCTCAGGTTTTCACAGATAGCGAAAAAACGGCAGCGAGCAGCGCCGCCATTTTTGGTATACCTGTTGACACATCAATTGCGAAAAAATAGCATCAGGTCATCTCAGGTCAGGTCACCAGACCAGGTCACATGACCCTACCTTCAAAAAACTTTGTGGTCGTGCCAAAACCAGAGTTTTTCCAGATGAGTTTGAAACTTATAGGGTAATAAGGGCATAAGTACTTACAATTTATTTATCTTGGAATTTTGGTATCGGTGACTTAAGGTCGGGTCGATTTCGTGACCTTCCCATCATTAGTCAATAGGAGAAATTCAAATATTTCCCATTTCAAGAATATGCGCGATATCAGTCCAATTACTTCTGTACCAGGTTATCTTAGCATATTCTTAAGGGTATACATGCAAATTTTCTCCAGTGACCCCCACGGGTTCATTTGAGGTCATGCGAGGTCACATAACTTTTTTTGTCAATAGCTCGCGACATAATGAAGATAGAGAAGTAAAACCTACGGCAATCTATGTATTTGTCTCGTCGAGATGCGTCTACCAATATGCAACATGTTACATGACCCACTTGGGTCACCACTAAACCTTGACCTGAGATCAATCATCAAATTTTTTAATTGACCTTAAAAGGTCATGGTATTTATCATCTGAAGCACCTTGACAAGACAAAAATATGGCATAAACACATATGTGTTATCTTTATTAGTTAAAAAAAATAGTGAAACATTTCTATCAAACAAGATCATTTTTGACTTCTATGACCTCTGGAGTCTAACTATTGACCTGAGGTCAAATTTGATATCACGTGCAAAAGTACATTGTATTTTATATCAATAGTTTTAAGACTATTTGTTGCTAGCTAGCATAGTTTCAAAGATATAGTGAATGTCTGGAGCAATGTCCTAAAACTGAGAAATTTGACCTCTGATGACCTCAGAGGCTGTGAGACATGTCTCAACAAGACTAACAAATTCATGTCTGTTTCACTTCTATACCTTATTATGTCAAGTTATTAGCAAAAAGTGATGGTGCCTCAGATGACCTTAAATGACCACTTAAGGGTCACTGAACAAAATTAGCACTTTAATCTTTAATAATACTAAAGCCAATTTCAACATTACCTAAAAGTAATAGGACTAATATCAATGAAATAGGAAGCCTTTAAACATTTTTCCATTGCCTTATAACGGGGAGGTCACAAAACTGACTTGACCTTAGGTCACCAATATCAAAAGGCTGATCTGAATGTTTATAGACACTGATAATCTTACACAATATTGAAAGTTTTATACTGATCCCTCATAAGCTGTCTTCATGGCACAACTGCAAACTTCTTGAAGGTTGGGTCACTTCACTTGACATGGTGACCTGACCTAACACAAAAATTAAATTTTAGCAAAAGGTGTAGAACAGGGCAATGGGAAGGTATGACAAATTCAGAGAGGCTGTATGCACCATTTGTCATAATTTGGTGAAAAAAAAATGCTAGAGAGGGTGTTCTGTCCCTGCAGTGAGGCACAAGTTAATATATGAACAATGTCTGTATCATTTTGAATGCTGAATTACAAAATCATGAAGTCTGAGATACATAAATGTTCAAAGACATACCCTAGGCCAGTCTACAGAACATGGCAGGTTTTGACAATATATTGCCTGGGCAGGCTCAGTAGCTTAGCCAAAGAGGGGCAAAATAGGGGCAGCATTAATTTCTTTTCAGCAGTTTTTGAAATTTGGGACAGGACTAAGGTGTTAAGAGCAGCTTATTTCACTTAAGGACAGTTTAGATGCTTGGGGACAAGACTGCTAGTTGCAATATTTGGCTGCCCCAAATATAGTGTTGACTGATGAGTGATGATGAGGGCACCACTGCCACAGCTCCTCAGGTTATTTGGTACCCATTCGTGGACTCACCTGCCACACTTCATATGGGACCCTGGGCACATACATTGGGTAAGATGTTGAAATCACTGACATCTATTCTCTGATGATCATGATATCAGAATCTAAGCCATGCATTATTATCATTTACATTGTCATAGCATGCAATGTTTGAGATTTGGACATGCCTGGATAACACTTTTACCGTACAAAATTATAAAGAACTGAGCGAAGCATATGCAGCAGCCAGCTGAAACAAAGGTGGCAAAGGAGTTGAAAGGCTGCATCAATGACCATGAGACTTCAGTAGTTATTGTTGTTTTTACATTAACATGAGAAAATAAGTCAATCTATGTAAAGATTGTTAGTCAGCATCAGGTCATCTTGTATACATTTAAAATTCAACATGCTCTACATCTAAGATTACTGTTCTAACACGGCAATGAACACTCAGGGAAGAACACTTATAGAACACCCATAGAACAAATAAGCAATAACAATATTGAAGTCAAGAAATACACATATCGGTATCGTGATTAGGTCACGTCAACTGTCGGCAACGAATGTCATGCGAGTGGCCATAAACCATTAAATAGGGCAAGCTGATATGATCCTGACTGTTGATATTTTTAATAAATGTTGGAAAATACTTATTTCAACTAGCATCTTATTGTATAATAATATCACACCAGAAGAGACATCTAAACTGTGTGCACGTTGCCCACGGGCAGATTGACATCAATCTGAAAGGCGAACTGTCTCTGATGCGCTATTATTGTCGAAAAAGGGAATTGTCTGCAATATAATCAAAAATTGTTTATCATTTTTTAGGCCTTTATCTTTGTTTATATCATAAAGCAGTTCATTTACATATTTATTTTATTCTAATACCACGATGACATCCTTTTTAATATTATATGACTCTCATAAAGCCTAATAGAACGGTAGAAAAAACACTACAGTACTTTCGCTCTCATTTTAGTGCCCCGATATATTTCGGACCCTTGAATTCGCGGATCGTGAACAACACACGTGCTCGATTTGAAGAAGCGAGTGCGTGTCAGCGTTGGGAGTGGAGTTCGTTTAGAGACTCGCATTAAAGGCGAAATGGTAAGTTTTTAAAATATATAAATATAAATCCTTCATGTCGAGTGCAGACTCAGTTTCGCGTTCCAAGTAAATTGCATCTCAGTAAATCTCGTTGCAAGGTTTTATGCTGTTCGGAGTGGTTTCAGTTCAGTTAGGGGCCTAGGCCCTAGGGTGAGGGCGGAGGGGTTTCGTGCAAGCCTTTATTCTTGTTAGTAGTGGTCCAATCAAATCACGCTGCTTGGTTGAAAGTTAATTACGTGTTTCGGGTGGCCCAGTTAGCCAGCGGTCGGGAGGCGCATGCCTGCTTACGGCTTGGCGAGATTCAGGCGCTGTTGTTTTTATACTCCAGATGGAAAGTTTTGTAACATGATGTCTTTTCATTAGAATGCATTTTAAGTTGTAGGTCTATGTTTCCACAGGTGTCACTCATGATGTCCGCATTACACCCGGTCACTGTGAAATTGAGGGCTTGCTCCTTCTTTTTGAATTTTCAAGTTGATCTTGATATCATTTACCTTTTGGGGTATCAGTGTGTAGATAAATGTTAAATTTGCTTGTTTGAATTTACTGCAATATTGCCCTAAAGTCGCGATTGTGCTCTCGGTGCCATAATCGTCTGCATTTACCTAGTCCTACCATTCAAGGTACTCCCCAAGGTCTGTGGCCAGCAATATTCTGCAAGGATCGGTGCTAGGCCCAGCGCTTTTCTTGATTAACATTAACCATGTTACTGCTCATCCCTCCTGCAAATATAAGATATTTGCAGATGTCTTGAAAATATCCATAGAGATACTCAATCCCATCAGTGACACCAACATCATAAGCCACGGTGATGCTCGATACCAGCATCAAGCATGACATTGTCTGTCTTTGCAAAACTACCAAGTCATGGGGGCTTCACATGAACGATACAAAATGTACTGTACTTTGCTGCAAATGTAAGAACCATTATCTCCCAGCCCCTACTTATCATCTTGACAGCAAACCTTTATGTGTAACCAGAACCTAATCTGATCCAGGCGTCATCATGGATGACTCCCTGAAGTTCCACGACAATATACAAAACTGCACATCAGGCTGGTGGTCTTGCACAAAACCTCTTCAAATGTACTATTTGTTGCACACGTGAGTTCCTGCTTCAGCTCCTGGTCACACACACATTATACCAGTCATCAAATACTGTGTGTGTGTGTCTGAAACACTGGCTATCACCATACTGTTCAACTTCTCGAATCGGTGCAGCGAAGGTGGACCAAAAAGATAAAGGGACTGCAGGACCTGAACTGTGGCTCAAGACTCAGGGCTAGACTTGTTTTCAGTGCAAGGCAGACTGCTGAGAGCAAACCTCATCCAGTACTGTAAAATACTCAATTTTCTGATGAAGAATTCTGATGATGAATTCTTGATCTGGGGACCATTTAACAGGTCGGACCAGCGGCTAGTAGAGAGGGTCCAGCGGAGAGCCACTCGTATGGTAGAGTCCATTCGCCACAAACCACATACAGAGAGGCTGAAAAGCCTACAGCTTCCATCACACTACTATTGGCGGCGGCGAGGCGACATGATATTCACATATCAGCTGTTCCATGGTGGTGTCGACGTGAATCCAAGCACATTTTTCACACTGGTAGGTGGTTCAACAAGAGGTCATCCTTTCAAGCTTTGCAAGGCCTTGGCGATTACGAGGGTCAGGCGATTCGCCTTTGCCACTCGCATCGTGAATGATTGGAACGGCCTCCCATCTGAAGTAGTCTGCGCTCCTTCGCTGAATGCCTTCAGGGCTAGACTGGACGCCCATTGGGCCCACATCAAGTTCACCATACCTGGCACCGACTGAGACATGGCAGGAATCATGAGCTCAATGAGACAGGGTACTACAAGCCTTGTTCCTAAAAGATCCCGATTACTGTAAGGTAAGGGAAGAGCGTCACCAAGCCTGAAGATCTTTTCGTGCTATCTCCTGTGGACTCTCAAACAAGAGGTCATTGACTCAAGCGTTCACACAGAAGGACCCAAACAGAAGCGAGGAGAATATTTGTTTGTTTCCGTCATTGCCCGAGTCTGTTGTTACGTATCGTACTCTGCATTTGTTCAAGTCTACTCTTGCTTCCTCGTTGGGTGACAAAACCTATCATATCATATCCCATCAACTATATCAATCCCACAACAGGAAACGAGCCCCACTCACACTCCAAACAACCTGGAGTTGGAGGGGGGGGGGGGGGTAGAAGCACGCTGTTGCGACTATCCACTTCTTCCTCATCATACTCCTGCCTCTCATACTCTGCTGTGGTACCTGTCCGATTGTCTTCCAATTTCGAAGTTTGTTAATTATTTTCTCCACTTTTAAAGTAGACAAATATTGTATTTGTTGTGGCGTGGTTCATGTAGACGCCAAATTCCAGCCTTGCTTATCGTTAGTTGAACACAGTGTCCTACAAATGAGGCTATCGCGTCTTTTCATTCCTTCCTCCACATTGATCGTGGATGACGTTTTGCATCTAATATTGATCCCATTTCGCGCTTCAAAGAATAGACATCGACATTGAGCGAGCACCTATTAAATTTACCTCAGATGACACCCATGTGACGTCATAATGTAGGGAAAATGACTAACATTTATATTTCAATTGAAAACAAACATATTCGAACTCAGCACATTAATTGATAACCTCAGTCAAAGTAAAATCATTGCAGTGATACCTGAATAAAGAGGTATTTTGAAGTCGATCCGTCCCATATTGGGTAGGTGTGAATTCGAAAGATATTTGAGCATCAGTGTTTCACAATATCAGTTTTGCTTTGGTGCAAGAGCAGAAAATTGAAGCTAAAAACATCAGTTGGAAAATAATCCATAACATGGTACAATATTGATTTGTTTTCAATGCTATAAGCAGCAGTTTTCATTTAAATAATATATTGTATCATATCAGATAATATTTTATGCTTCCGTGTGGTCCAGATAAAAGTTGACCCAGCAATTTGCAAATACTATTCGATATATTCGTTGTATAACGTTGTATTATACCTCATACGAATGCCGATGAAATGGCAAAACATATTGCATAATTGCATTCAGCTCAAGTATGTTCTAGTGGCTCGCGAACTGACTCCTAAAAGCTGACTCAAGTCAGCGCCCTTGTGCTAAAGGACGAGCGGTATCCGGCCGTGAGGAAAGTTTCCGATGGTTCTGATGACTATAGCCATGATGGTCTGCTCCAGCTCCTCTTCAATTGCGTTCTGGAGCTACTGAATAGTGTCGGCTTACCCTTATGCACCTTGGTCTTCAAGGGGCCCCAGAGCATGAAGTCCAGAGCATGAAGATCTTTTAGCCATGATTTCGTAACAGATATGACTATTTTTGATTTATCTGACACCTTGGGAACCTAATCGCTGGAACACTTATACTTGGAAGATCACTTCCCTATCAGGCACTCCAAACGGAGGTGCCTTTGATTCCCCCATTCACCCGTCCTGTCGCCCCTGGATTTCATGCTCTGGGGCCACTTGAAGACCAGGGTGCATGAGGGTAAGCCGACACTAGCAAGTAGTTATTGAGTCATGAACCCCATCAAAGAAGAGCTGAATTCCTTACCTTGCTTAAGTCAACAGAACTATCGGAAACTTTCAGCACGACCGGCTACCGCTCGTCCTATAGCTCAAAAGGGCGCTCACTTGGGACACCTTTTGGAAGACAGTGTACGAGCCACTGGAACATACCTGAGCTGAATGTAATGATGTAATATGTTTTTCCATTTCATTGGCATGCATATGAATTGAAACGTTGAAACAAGCAAGACTCAAAATAGATTTCGACCCCATCGGTTAAAAAAACAGTATGGGGGAAAAGTCCGCAGTTTGATGAGATCCAAAAGAACTTGCAGACAGCGTACAAGTACTGATTGAAGCATGCATGAAACTGTTATCAACTTAGCTTATTTGCTTAGGTTATTGGTTATTTAAAGTGTGGTATGCTCTTATCAAATATATCAACTAATCTAAGGGTTTAAGGTCATGAGTATAATTACATAGCGTGTTTTTAGGGTGTTCTTAGCCCCAATACACCAGTGTGTTTTAGCCCCCAATAAACAGGCGTGTTTTAGCCCCTCAGTAATGTGAACGAAGTTGCATCCTAATCTGAGAGTCCCCGGTGGACAGTGCTGATGCCGATTCTGAATAGTGTGGAAACTCTGAACCGAAACCATGTGATTTACAACTATTTGATATCATTTCTAACAATGCAAGAGCTTTGTCCTATTTCTTTTGATCATAACGTCTGTTCTTATTCGTTTTACAGCGTGCTGTCATCGGTTTAGTTGGTTGAAGTGATCAGAAGAATCCTGAGCTGGATCTATTGAAAAGTATTATACCTGATTGGCTCATTAAAAACCTTTGTGAGTGCTAAGCGTCAATATGGTTAAAGTTGGACACAAGACACCGAAGAAGTCCAAGCGACTCCCAAAGTCCAAGCTAGAATTAAAAAAACAGAAATCCAAATCAGCAAAACCAGAACAATCAGATGCCATTGTTGAGTCATCTAGTCCAAAGGACAAATCAACCAAGGTAAATATGAAGGTAATCTTCGGTTAAGGTACCTATCGGCCCACATGTGTTGTAATCAAGCTTAGATGTTTATAGACACTTATTGGTCAGGAGTCATGAGAGCTTTATGATGGCGTCAGTTCTGCCGGTGAATGCTTTTGTGAGCCAGACTGGGGCTGGACAGTGTTTTTGGATGGTGTCAGGCGCCTGTAAAACACCTTTGATGACTTTAAAAATGGCCATTGACCTTAACAAGTTGTAACACAAATAAATAACCACTTGCTTTTTCAACAGGCCTGTATATGTATGTAAATATAGGATAGGTCGCCAGCCCGCGTGAAGACAACCCTCTTCCAGCTTTTAAGGCTCTGACGATCTGCAGAGAGTCCCTCCCGGTTTTAGAGGGTCCTTTGCCGGACTTGATACGGCCCCTTGGATATTCAAAAGAGCCCTGTAAATGTCAGCTTTTCGCCGCTAAAAAGGCCCCTGAGCGGGTACCATGGAACACGTCAAATGAACCCCCAGTTAGACTGGATGGTTGATAAGTGATGCGCATTTGCATTTTCAGCCGACTTTGCTCTGACCTACCTTGGTGGTGTAGTGTTCACGCTGTGTTGCTTTTGTCCAGGGCAAATGGATCAACAAGCAGCGCGTGCTGGTGTTCTCGTCGCGCGGTATCTCGCACCGCTACCGTCACCTGATGACCGACGTCAAGGCCATGCTGCCGCACGCCAAGTCCGAGTCCAAAATGGACAAAAAGGACGAGAAGCGCGTCATCAACGAGGTGAGCCGCAGCGACCCAAAATTAAAGTTTTGCTTAGGCGTTAGAGTGGAAAATTTGAGACGAAAAAGACCACGAGAGTGTAAAATTATGTACAAAATGGTACAATATTGATTTTTTCTCAATGAGAAAAGAGGTGGATTCCATTGCGTTTTTGTATGTCAGTATCTAAGTATATCATAATCAAATCATAAATCATAATTTGAGAGTGCAAAATTACTCCAGAAATGGGTGGTGAGAGTGGATAATTACTTGCATTTGAGTGTCATTTCCCACCAAAATTGACACATTTTTGGACGTTGGGGTGAGGTGCTCGGTCAGCCGTCGTGTTAGCTTACTTGCCGTGTCTTGACTCTCTCCTTCTTGTGTTTGGAAAAGCATAATGCATTCTCGATTATAACCTGTTCCTTACCATAAAGGTTTCACACAAATATGTTCCTAGGTTATGAATAAAATAAATGCATTTTAATAAATGCAATAGAATGACCATGAGCTATATTTCTTGTCAGTCAGTCAGCTATATTGTAGCCAACCACATAAAGAGACACAGAAAGAGAATGTCACGTCATACTACAATTTCAGATATGTGAAATGAAAAACTGCAATAAGTGCCTGTTTTTCGAGCCTCGTCGGGATTCGTTGTATCTGTGGATGACCAACGTACCCGACGGACCTACCGGCTACTTCCTGGTCGAAAGTGGTAAGTTGTCTCTTCATTCACACACTTATGTTATTAACCCGGGCACTGTAGGGGGCTCGCGCCGAACACGTATCCCCCCCCCCCCCTCCAGAAATATAGAAAGCTGCGCTACGTAGTGACAAGCGGAAAACGGAGTTAGATAACTTGGTACAAGTGCTATCGAAAATATTAAGTCTTGTTCAGGTCAGGTCAAAATTGTGGTCATCAAAGGTCACATTTCTTGTTTTCCCTGTTTTAGAACGTCGCTCCAGAAATTCCCACATATAACGCAACCTGAGCTAGCTAGAAATGAACGAAAAAAAAAAACGATGGCCAGTCATTGCAAGTTGCTATTCACATGTCCTGAGATTTGGCCTCGGGGTCAATATTTTAGGCTCCAGAGGTCCAGAAACCAAGAACGCTGTTTGTTTTTGCAAAATTGTTTCGCTAATAACTTTTTACAGTTGTGTTTGTCTCGTCGAAGTATTTCCAATTCTACACATGTTGACCTTTTTTAGGCCAACATTAAAACCTGACCTCAGGTCACATGACCTTGACCTGATGTGAATACCCAAATCGGTTATATTGCATATTGGGAGACTTGTCCGACGAGACAAACACAGTGCTGTCGGTTTTACTTCTCTGTCTTTATTAGGTTGGAGTTATTAACAAGGTGATGGTGACCTTGGATGACCTCAAATCATCCCATAGAGGTCACTTAACAAAATGTACACTTAGATCATAAAGCATATCCTATAATAATATGGTCCAAAAGTAATTGAACTATTATTATGCAATATGTTATTATGCATATCCTTAAAAAAGGAAACATTTTAATATTTCCTCATTAACGTATAACGGGAAGGTTACAAAATTGACCTAACCTCAGGTCACCGATATTAAAATTCCGAGATCAACGAACTGTAAAGGCGGTCGCACACTGGGCGGACTCGGCGCGCCGATTTCCGCCATATCGCCGCGAAGAGACGCGACATTCCGCTGCCAGCAATGGAAAAAGCTGGTCCGGCTCAGCTTTTTTGCGGAATGTCGCGGCGCTATCGCG